>CAUYQG010096191.1:0-14560 GCA_963574415.1 Tarsius wallacei
CCGCCACCATGTCTGGCTAATTTTTTGATTTATTGTAGAGATAAGGTCTCACCAAATTGACCAGGCTGGTCTTGAAGCTGCAGGCTCAGGCAGTCCTCTCACCTTGGCCTCCCAAAGTACTGGGATTATGGGCATGAGCCACTGCACCCAGCCTAGTTTTCACTACTTTAACCACAAGTTCTTTTTTAAAAAAATTATTTTATTTTATTTTTTATTGTGATATTGAGGGGTACAGTTAAGGATTAGGTACACAAATATGTCTCGTTCAGGCACCCTTGTTGACAAGAAGTGTCCCCCCATCCCCAGACAGGTATTTACTGCCATTAATCCCTTCCCCTATCCCTCCCACCCCCCATCGTTTCCCACCACTGTCTCCCTGTCTTCTATTGCCACATCTTGTTCCACTGGAAGGTGTTCAGAGGCAATAACATACATGGAGTTGTCATCTCCTATGATAGCAATGCCTTCTTCTGAAATAGCTCCTGCAGGTTCTGCCTGAGGCATTTTTATTGTTAACTTTTATTTTATGTTTTATAAGTAGAAGGAGTACACTAAAAAATAATGATAAAAATGTAGCATAGTAAGTACATAGACCGGTAACATAGTCATTTATTAGTATTATAAAGTACTATGTACTATGCATAATTGTATTTGCTGTGCTTTTATATGAGTCACAGTGTAGTAGGTTTGTTTATACCAGTATCACCACAACCACGTGACTAATACATTGCACTGTGATATTACAGCAGCTATGATGTTCCTAGGTAATAGGGACTTTTTAGTTTCATTATAATTTTATGGAACTACTGTTGTATTTGTAGTCTGTCAGTGACAAAGCATCATTATACAACACATGACTCTGCTTATCTATAGTTAGAAAATATTCTTCATCTTAATTTTTTAGGATAATATTTAATGATAAATATTTTTAAAAGTTTGGAGTAGGGAGAGATGGATGTTTTAGTTTGCTGAAATAGTAACATGAAACCTAGTCATTTTTTGTGCAAAGTTTTCAGTCCCTGAATTAGATCCAAGACTATATAAAGTGGCTTTTTTTCAATTATAAATCAACATTCATTGAGTGCCTTCTATGTGTCAGGTACCTTGCTTGGCTCTGGCTGTATAAATGAAAACAAGATGAACAAGACCACTGCCTTCATGGGACTTCATTCTAGTGGAGAAGGAGACAGAGAATCAAAAAGGTAAACAAATAAATAAGGTTAGTTTCAAAATAAGGGTTCGGAAACAAACAGCATGCTGTGACAAAGAGTAAATAAGACATTGGATAAAGTATGATTTGGGAAGGCCTCTATAAAGGAGAAACAATTAAACTGAGATTTGAAGATAAGACTAAGATGTAAGATATTTAAATACGATAAAAGATATGAGCTATATAAAGATCTGAGAGAAGAGGATTCTAGAAATTGAAATGCATGTCAGGGAAGAACTTTGTGCATTCTTACAACTGAAAGAAGGTTAATGACATTTGAGTAAAGAAGATACACATACTGTTCATTCTTTTTTAAATGTTTGATAGAATTTACCAGTGAAGCCGTCTGATCCTGGGCTTTTCTTTGTTGACAGGTTTTTGGTTAATGGCTTAATGTCCTTAAGTGTTATAGGTATGTATACATTTTGTTTCTTTTTTAGTTAATTTGGGAGTTTGCCAACTGATAGGGATACAATTGTTCATGATATTCATTTATAATCCTTTTCACTTCTTTAAATATTGGAGTAATGTCGCCTGTTGCGTTTCTGATTTTAGTTATTTGAATTCTCTCTCTCTCTCTCTCTCTCTCCTTACTTAGTCTAGGTAAAGACTTGCCAATTTACTTGATCTTTTCAGTGAACCAACTTTTGGTTTAATTGGTTCTCCTTTGTTATCTATTCTCTATTTCAGTTATCTCTGCTCTAACTTTTTAAAAAAATTTGCTAGCTTTGAGCTTCAGTTTTCTTTTTCTAGTTATTTAAGGTGTAAAGTTAGATTGTTGATTTTTGAGACAGAACTCCTGTTTTAACGTATACATTTAGAGTTATAACTAGTCCTGCTTTTACTTCCTCCTATAAATTTTTGGCATGCTGTTTTATTTTTTATTTCTATAAAAGTGTTTTCTGATTTCCTTTATGATTTCTTCTTTGACTCATTGATTTTGTTCAAGTCAAATACAATATAGAGATGAATTTCTGAAATTAAAATGTCTTATTTGGGGAGAAAAAATTGCAATTCAGGGCACACATGCAGAACAGGGGACCTTTGGTGTGACTGAAAAACTAAGAGAAGGCTAGAGGTTGTATAAAAAGTAGAAATGTTACATATTGTTGTTTAAGAAAGTTCATTGGCACCAGCAAGCTTTTGGAGAGCTAGCAAACTCTGATGGGTGTGTGACAGAGATGGGTAAAACTACTTAGAGTTGCAGCAGATTCTTTCCATAACCATAAGATAAAACTGGTTTCAGATAACAGCAGGCAGTTTTAGCAGGTGACTTTCAGAGAATTATATTTTATATGTCTTGAGTGCTTTATCTCCCTGACCTCTAGACTCTGTTTTAGTTGATTATGATAAGAATGGCCCAATTTGCATTATCAACTTTCATAGTTGTTTAAGAGTGTATGGTTTAATATGTTCATATATTTATGAATTTTCCAGTTTTTCTTCTGTTATTGATTTCTAGTGTTATCCCATTATGGTAATGAAAGATACTTTGTATGATTTCAATATTTTCAATTTATTAGGACCTGTTTTTTACTCTAACATATAAACAATATTGAATAATATTTTATGTGCAGTTGAGAAGAATGGATATTGTGTTATTGGGTGAAATGTTCTGTGTCTGTTGGGTATTTGACTTACAGTGTTAATTCCTCTATTTCCTTATTGAGCTTCTGTCTAGATTTTCTATCTATTACTGAAAATGGAGTGGTGAAATATTGTTGTAGAACTGTTTCTTTTTTCAATTCTGTCAATAATTGCTTCATGTATGTTAGAGCTCTTTGTGCATATATGTCTATATTTGTTATATATTCTTGATGAATTAATATTTTCGTTAATATATAATTTCCTTTATTGTATCTTGTAAAAATTTTTGACTTAAAATCTATTTTGTTTGTTATTAATATAGCCACATAAGCTCTCTTTTGTTTACTGTTTGCATGGAATATATTTTCCTTTTCCTTTTCCTTTCGGCCTATGTCCTTTGATCTGAACTGAGTAAGTTGTAGACAGCATACAAGTGAATCATTTCTCTTTTTTGAGAGAGTATTTTCTTTTTTAATTTGAATAATACATAATAATTGTACATATTATTAGGGTACATCTGACATTTTGATAAATGTACACAATGGGTAATGATCAAATCAGGGTATTTATGATATGCATCACCTCAAACATTCATCATTTATCTGTGTTGGGAATGTTTCAAATATTTATTTTTAGCTATTTTGAAATATATAATTATCATCAACTATAGTTAACCTACTGTGCCATTGGACATCAGAACTTATTCTTTATATCTAACTGTATGTTTGTACCCATAAACCAACCTCTCTTTATCCCTCCTCCTTCCCAGCCTCTGGTGACTGTCTACTCTTAACTCCATGAGATAAACTTTTTTGTTCTCATGTATGAGTGATAACATGTGATTGAATCATCTTTCTTAATCTACATTGTAAATCTGTGTCTTTTAATTGATGAGTTTAACTCATTTGCATTTAAAGTTATTATTGATATGGAAAAATTTGTCATTTTTCAATTTTTTATATTATAATATAGTGTATAATTATATTATATCCTATATATGATTGATAATATAATAATATATATTATTAATATTATATATTATATTATTATATAGTAATCATATTATATTATTATAGTATTTGTGTTCCTCAATTTCTCCAATTCTGCCCTCTTTTGTGTTTTTTCCCCTATTTTACCATTTTGATGCCCTCTTCATTTCCTTTTTTGTATGTTAGTTTAGTTATCTTTTTGTTGGTTGCTCTGGAAATTGTAATTAAGCAGACAGTGGACCACACAAATCTGGAGGAAGTCAGGGATGGATAAATAAATTTGAGAATAATTGGTGTATTGATGGTGTTTAAAGCTGTGGGGTTAGATGAGATATTTTTGGAAAAGAATGTAGCCAGAAAAGAGCAGCAAATGCAGGAACAACTGCTGTGAACTTCATAATCTAACTTCCTGTTGATGGATAACTTTGTATTTACCCTTTAAATCATGTGAATAGGCAACATAGCTGCCACTTGGGTATCTTCTCTGGTGCTCATTCTGAGGGCACTATAGTGAAAACTGCTTTCCTATGTTAGCTAAGTATTAGAACAGATGAATCCTATTTTATCATTTCTAAGGCTATCTTTCAATTTCTCCTATCCCTTGAAAATTCATTATTTATCCATTAATTTCAAAATCACTCATCTTCTTTTTAATCTACCACTGACCTCTTTTTTCTTGGATATCATTCTTCTTGAAAAAGTAACAAATCCTGTGTTTTCCTGTGGTGATTCCTTAGATGGGGCTGATGAGGACAAAGATTTGTGCTAATAAAGTCAAGGGCATGCATATAAACCATGTATGTGACATATGTAATCTACATGTCTTGTTCTTTGGCCACAACTTGCACTACTGACTTGACTAGCTTTCTCTCAAAAGCATATCTTTAATCACAGAGGCTGAGGGAAAGTGGAGATGATTCTTATAGAGAAACAATTCTGCATTCACATTTTGTTGAGGGAAGGCCGGGATTGTTTCCTTTATATATGAATGATATTACATTCTAACCCTCAACACATAGCTCTCTGTAGAAGGCAATTGGATTATGAGTAACCAAGCCATACCCCACTGAAAATTTTTACAAGTATCTAATAATAGAAGCTAATTGAACACAGTTTACCACTTGCTTCTTGCCTGATGCCCAATTCCTGTAATTTATTGTATGCAGCCTGTTTCATCCTTTCCTCCCCCAGCCTCTTGTCATCTGAAAGACAGATCTCTCATGGTTGACTCTTGACATCTGAGAATCAGAGCATTGGCTAGTTGATATTCTGAAATCCCCATTAGAAAAATCAGAATTGGGAGGGTGGGAGGCAGTGCTTGAGAGTGGAGCAGAAGCATTATCTAGCATCGTTGAAATGTGATGTAAGCAACATAAATAATTTGACTCCTAACATTTGAATGGAGCCCTCGGAGGAAACTTAGTCTTCCATATATTATTCCCCCTACCATGCCTTCTGTTTTTTCCTGATTTATAGAAGCTGGAAAACATTTTTTAAACTCCTATAAAATTGAGTTTCTAATCACCTCACCATGGCAACCTCATCATTGCCAAGGCATATGCTGCATGTAGTCCTTTTGAGAACCCAAGTGTTTGTTAAAGGAGCCCACAGGAGTTTTCTATGGGGTTTTAAAAGCCTTCATAAAGAAGAAGTTCCCATGTTATTCTCAGCGTTAAGAGGGGCTCAGACTTGGCCTCAGATTCCCAGTTTATAAGAGAAAGCGTGGTAAGCGATGATATCAGCCTTCTTAGCCTGGATTTCATTAATGGTCTGTAAGGACTCTGTGAAACTTCATAAATTGCATGCATACTACAGTGTGTATATATATTTTTCTCCATAGGAGAGAGGGTTCATAGCATTTATCAGGTTTTTAGAAAATTGCACAGCCTCCTTTGTAGCCCTCAGAATCCTTGCCTTACTTGATCTGTTAGGTAAATCCAGAGCTTGACGTATTTACTTTTAAAATTTCATCAAGATATTATAAAAATAAATGAATTAAATGGTATTTTAAGAATAAAAGATGTCCTCACTTAGCATTAAAACCCATTATCTGCTTGCTACTCTATCATACTGATAACTGATGACCATCCCCCAACTCTTAAGATAACTGCTAGCCCATAAAATCAACCATATTAAATGCATGCAATGTCCACTG
Source organism: Tarsius wallacei (assembly GCA_963574415.1). NCBI lineage: Eukaryota > Metazoa > Chordata > Mammalia > Primates > Tarsiidae > Tarsius > Tarsius wallacei. Next base: position 5,942 of record CAUYQG010096191.1, read on the forward strand.
AAAAAGGGTGCTGCCTTGAGTTAAATGGTAGCTGGGGAGACTTTCCTGCTATTGAGTAATTAGTGTGGCAATGACTTCAGACCAAATTAAGAGGTAGGAATGAAAGAATGAATGCTGCAGTGGTTTACTGCCAGGTACTGTGCTATATATTTTCATAAACTAAAAAATTTCCATCACTATATAAGATAAATATTGACATCCTAATTCTATAGGGCCTAGAACAGCGAAATGATTTGCTAAACATCTTAGTGAAGTGTCACAGCTGAATCAGAATCCTGTTTCTGCCCTTGCCTGGGGTCTTATGGGAGTCTGTCACCAGGCTGGGGAGGTCATCCTTAGGGTTATTTTAGCCAGATTCTGATGTTTGAGCCTAACAAGCAATTCACTTGCCACATCTTTGAAAGAGGTGGGTGGTCTGCACCCTAGAGTAACTCAGTGGCTTCAGCAAGTGCAAGTTCTATTGCTGAGGAGGCCACTGTTCTGTCCCCTCAAGCAGCTCAAAGCCTTGAATCTGTTTGTATGTTCTCTAAATAACACTGGCATTAGCCCACACTGAAACCACCTCCTTAGGATTTTGAAGTGCTGTAAAAACTGCTAGGAGAGAGCATTGTCTAAAGCCATATGAAAGGACTAGAATTTGTCTGGTGAACAAAAATTTTGCAATCATAACACCTTTTACTCCCACGGCAAACAGAACTTTTTCTTTGTGAAGGAAGCAAGTAAACATTCCATTTTCAGAATAATCATGCTCTTTAAAGGGACGGTGCCAGCAATTTAGCTCTTGATTTCCTTCTCTTTGCATTCAATGCCATCAGAGGAGAAAAAGCAGGCCTCCAGATGCATATCATTTAAAGCACTGAAAGGAGAATTTGTGTTCATAGTATTTGAGTGGATTCATGTGGACTTTATTGACAACCTAATCATGGTATTTCAAAGTGTGGTCCACAGCACCCCTGACATTAGGATTGCCTTATTGCTTATATAAAATGCAGATTCCTGGACTCCACCTAAACCTATTGACTCACAATCTCTTGGATTGAGGGAATGGGGCTCAGGCATATACAATTTTAGCTATTCCTCTGGGGATTCTTATGTACACTAAGGTCTGAAAAATCACAGCAGTGGAAGAACAAACCCCATGATAAACTGAGTTACAGTAATTTTGCTATAATGCATTTGGCTACAATGAATCCAGTAACTACTTACATTCCTGGAGAGAAAGCCAACTTGAATACTGCTTTTCTGTTGTGAATCTGCACATAAAAAAGAGTTGAAAAAATGTGGATGGGAGCTTTACCCTCTTCAAGAGCTTGAAGGGCTGGTAAACATATTCTGTGATATTCCAGAGGTTAGAACTAATGTCATATCTTAAAACAAGAAGGGGCAGACTTGGAAAGATTGATATCTGCAACTAAACTGGCCTAACTTGGTTGAGGCAGGTACAGATCCAACTGCAGAGTCTAGGAAGAAGTTCACAGTACAATAGACAGAACAGGTTGTCCCCAAATTTGGAAACAGACAATATGTGAGAGTCTAGGTCAGTAATTTACTATGTGTGAGTATATGTGTGTGCTTCTGTGTTTATGGAATGGGGTGAGGCAAATTGCAATGGCAAAATAAGAAGTAAACCATAAAAGCTCTTTTATCTGATATGATCAGCACTAGAGTTAGCTAATTAAAAATAATTACATCGAGGAATCTTAAAAATATATATCTAAATAACTTATTTTAACTTAAGACATCCATTTAAAAGTTTACATACCATTTATTCTCCATCAAATGCAGTGTGCCCAGATATCCTGATTATTAGCCATATAAGGGGAACCCCCAAAAAACCAGAATTATCTTTTTGGGGAGGTGGATCCCTTATAGTACAGGCTTCCCTGCTAGGTAAGTGTTTTAGGAACTCATCAGTATCAGTCTATGAGCTAGCATTATTGTGAGAGGCTGCATTTGGCTTCAGTGAATTTATTTTGGAGATTCTTTCAGTGTGTTTGCCCATTTCATGGTGGGTGATTTACACAACCTGCTCACACCATGCTGGGTGTTCAGCAGTTTTTGACCCAAAATGGCATGACACCTGTGCCCTACCCTTCCTATTCACCTGATCTCATCCGGAGTGACTTTTTTTCCCCTGATGAAAAAAGTCCTCAAAGGGAATCATTTTGCCAATGTGGAAGTGATGAATCAAAAAAATGGCTGAAGCACTAAAAGACTTCAACATTGACAAGTTCAAAAACTGCTTTGAACAGTGGGAGAAGCATCTTGATAGGTGTATTGCGTCAAATGGAGTGTACTTTGAAGGTGCCTGAAGTTTAAACATGTAAGAATAAATACACCATTTTGAATACATAAATTCCAGGTTTTTTGGGTTCCCCCCTCATACTTCTTGTTTTCTGTTTGAAGGAAGTCTTTAATTTTCCCAAATGGTCCTACACTTAACAGCTGGAATTATTCACTTGATAATTGAATGTGAAAGAGCAGTTTTGTTTGCATTTTAGAGCCAAACTTCTGTGGGAGTTCTAGATAATAATTCTAGCTAAGGAAAGTGTTCTACCATCTGTTTACTACTTTCGCCCAGGAAAGAAATAGCGTATCCATGGAGAAATCTAAGTACAACTTCCTTATTTTTTAGAATAAAAAGAGATAGATTTCTCCCTAATTTATCTATGAAGACACACATATGTAGAAGAATAGGCAAACAAGTAAGCAAGGGAGCAGGCAGATTTTCCAAATTAATGGGTTTTAATCAGGACACAATCACATATTACACATTTTTTTTTTAATGAAACTGAATGACCTTGGCCTATCTTCTTAAAGACAATAGCCATAATGTACTAATCTCCTCTGTTCTTAAGAAAAGAACATTTGGATTTCTTATAATATCGAATTTGAACTCATGCCTGTCTCATTCACTCTAGAATCCAGTGAGATTGAAGATCTAAATATTGAAGGTAGATCACTAGATAAGAATTCAATCTAGGTGTATTAAATTTTATCCTTTTCTAATCATGCCTTGCCCAGTCCATTTTTGAGACTTTGCCTCCAAAGCAAAATTTGAAATAATGCCACAAATATAATTTTAAGCTTAACTTTTATCAAAGCAATGTACTTACAGTTCCAAAAGTCAACTTGTACTACAAGGCACATACATAAAACAGTAGTCGTCTTACCTTCACTCACCACTCCTGATTCCTGATTCTTGTAGTTACTTCTGTTATCTCCATATTTTAAAATAACATGTTTTATTGTCTTTTTCTGTATTTTTAAGTTTTAGACATTATTTATTGGTCTCATACTATTTAATATGAAGAGTTAGTTATCAAATTTTCCCTCTGCTCTTACACAGATGCATCTTTTCCTCTGATTCCCTCAATCTCTGACTGAATCAATTTTTAGAATTTATATTATGGCTATGTAAATATTGTGAGCTATGTAGTACACATGATCATATTTTCATTTTTCTTTATACTCTGCTTTTCTTTGGAATTAATAATTGGCTCATTTGTTTTAGTTTTTTATGTTCCTATTATAATTACATTAGAGCTGTTAGCTCTTCTTAACACAGGAAGACACAGGAGGCAATTTCTCAGTTCTATTTTTTTATTTTGATGATGTTTCTCCTGAAGTTTTCATCATCTCATTTCTGGACTAGTTGCTCTTTAGGTCTGCTGTATAGCTGTTATCCTACAGTTTCCCTTCATCATCATCAAGGAACTTGATTTTTACTCTTTACTGTTTGTTTTCAGGATCACATGGTTTGTTTTTGGAGAAGCTCATCCTTTATTTTTTGAGACCTTGCATGTCTGAAAATGGCTTTAGTCAATCTTCATATTTTATATGAAGTATAGAATTCTAAGGTCAGAAAGCGAGTTCCCTCAGAATTTTGAAAGCCTTGCTTTACTTTTACCTTTTAGTGTTGCTTTTGAGAAGCTCAATGTTATTCTCTTCTGTAATCCATTGTATGTCTCATGTTCTCTAAAAGTTTTTAAAATTTAATCTCCATTCTTCTAAATTTAAATCTAAATTTAGATAATGTACCTTGTTGAATGTTGTATTCAACATTGTGCTGGGCCTTTTAAATTTGATGACATGACCTTTAAATGTAGGCAATTTCTTCAAGTTATTTCTTTAATAATCTTTCCTTTATTTTCTCTACTCCCTGAGAGCACTATTAGTTGGGTTTTAAATGCTCTGGACTGATTGTATATTTTATTATTTTTCTCTTACTGTCCATCTCTCTGTCCTTTTGTTGAACTTTTTTCAAAATTCTTCCAGCCTCTCTCTCTCTCTCTATATGTATATTTATATATGCACATATATTTATATATACATATATTTAATTTCTAAGGCCCTTTCTTGTTCCCTGAATTTTCCTTTATACACAGCATCATTTTTCTTATCTCATGAGTATAATATATTGACTCTCCCTCTCTCTCTCTCTATATATATGTATATATGTATATAATTAATGATAGCATAAATGTTTTCAATGTTATCTGTTTCTTATAAACTTCTTTTGTTTTGTTCTCTGTATTTCATGTTAGAGGTTGCCCTCAAATGTATGGTGGTCCATGACTAACTGATCATATTTAAGAGTGATGCATTTAAAGCTAATTAGGGCTGAGCACAGTGGCTCACACCTGTAATCCCAGAACTTTGGGAGTCTGAGGCAGGAGGATAGCCTGAGCCAAGGAGTCTGAGATGCCATGATGCCATAATCCCTGCTACTCAGGAGGTTGAGGTGGGAGGATTGCTTGAGCCCAAAAATTTGAGGCTACAGCGAGCCATGATCATGCCACTACACTGCAGCCTAGGTGACAGAGTGAGACCTTGACTCAAAGGAGAGAAAAAGAGTAAGAGAGAGAGAGAGAGAGAGAGAGAGAGAGAGAGAGAGAGAGAGAGAGAACTGGGAAGCATTTCTGACAGTGATGGAATAAATGTTACAAACTATCCCTCCTGCCATAAAAAACTAGAAAATTTGACACAATGTATGAAAAAACTGTTTTTTTTTTTTTTTGTTTTTTTTAGGTTTTGGATTAGAGGCAATGCACAACTATGAACTCTGAGATAAGGGAAATAAATAACATGAGCCCTATGATCACCTCAGCTTTCTGCCTGGAGGCACCTTCCAGACAGCACTGGGGAAAGAGTACCCATTGCAGCACTGGAAGAAACATGTCCATTGAGTCCAAGATCATAGTTTGAGAGTCTAAAGCAGTAGGAATTTTCACTGTAAGGAACCTTAAAAATAGGCCATGGTTGAAAAATTTATATCTTGGCAATCAGGAAACATTACATATCCAGGTTGTTTGCTTGTTTATTTGTATCCATATCCCCAGAGTCTGTTGGTAAGCATTTACCAGCATGCTAGTGGTAATATTTCTGTTTTAAGTATATTTTGACTTGGAAATTGGGACAGAATAGAGTCCAAAAATAAACCTGCACATATATGTTCAGTCCACTTTTGACAAAACTGCCAATGGGATTCACTGGAGGAAGGATAGCTGTTACATCAAGTGGTACTGGAGCAAATGGATAACACTATGGAAAAAAAATGAACATTGAAAGAAACCTCACATCATACACAGAGCTTATTTTAAATTGATTATAGAATGAAACAAAACGGAAATGATACAAACTTTCTTTCTTCTCTCTCTCTCTCTTTCTTTCTTTCTTTGTTTCTCTTTCCTTCCTCCCTCCCTCCCTCCCTCCCTGCCTTCCTTCCTTCCTTCCTTCCTTCCTTCCTTCTTTTTTTCTTTCTTTCTTTCTTTCTTTCTTTCTCTTTCTCTCTTTCTCTCTCTCTTTCTCTTTCTTTCTTTTCTGAGTTGGAATCTCACTCTGTCGGCCAGGCTGGAGTGCAGTGGCACACTCACAGCCATCGCAGCCTAGACCTGCTGGGCTCAGATGCTCCTTGTGCCACAGCCTTCCAAGTGGATGGAACTACAGGCACATGCTTCCACACCCGGCTTATTTTTTGATTTATTGTAGAGATGAGGTCCCACCAAGTTGCCTAGACTAGTCTCGAACCCCTGAGCTTAGGCAATCCTCTCTCCTTGGCCTTCCAAAGTACTGGGATTACAGAATTGAGTCACCATGCCCGGCCATGATACAATTTCTAAGAGAATCATAGGAGAAAATCTTTGCAGGCAAACCTGCACTAAACATGAAAAAGAGAAATTTTCTTCAAAAAAATTAGAAGACAAGTCAGAGACAAGGAAAACATTGTTTGTAATATGTGCATTTAATTAAGTACTTTTATCCATAATACATGAAAGACTATTATATCTTAATAAAAAGACTATAAATGGGAAAAAGATTCAGACAGATACTATGGAAGATATGAATAGCCAATAAACACATAAAAAGATGCTTAACATCATTAGTCAACAAAAACATGCAAATAAAAAACAATGAGATATCACTATTGACCCACTAGAATGGCTAAAATTAAAAAGACAATCTCAAATATTAGGGAGGATGTAGAACGACTGGAACTTTAAAAAATGATCATTAACATATTCTATCTATTTATTTAATAATCATAATATACATGTGAGGATTTGCTATGTAAGTATATTGCATAAAGGCAAGGTTTGGGATTTTGACAAGTCCTCTCTCCCTCAGTGTTGAGGATAGTACCCAATGGATGGTTTGGTGTCCCTTATCCCAGCTCCCTCCTTTAGCAGTGCCCAGTGTCTGTTACTCTTATCCTTGTACCTATGTGCCCAATGTTCATTTTCCACTTATGAGTGAGAATATGTCACATTCAGATTTTTGTTTTTGTGATAGTTCACTTAGAATAAAGGTCTGTGACTACATCCTTGTTGCTCCAAAGGATATAATTTTGTTCTTTTTAATAGCTGCATGGTATTCTATTGTGTATATGTACTACATTTTCTTTATTCAGTCCACCTCCAATGGGCATCTAGGCTGGTTCCGTGTTTTTGCTACTGTGGCTAGTGCTGCAGTAAACTTATACATGGAGGTGTCTTTTTTGGAGAGGAATTTGTATTCCTTTAGGTATGTATCTGGGAGTGGGATTTCAGGGTTAAATGGTAGCTCTATTTTTAGTTCTTTGAGAAATATTCAAACTCCTTTTTTTGAACTTTCTTTTTTTTCTTTTTTAATTTTTTTTTTTAATTTAAAAATGTGGAGTACAATTCAGGGTTAGGTATACAAATGTTCATCATGTAGGTACCCTTGTTGATGAGGTGTGCCCTCCCCTTCCCCAGGCCGATTTCCACTACTGTCAATCCTGCTTCCCTGCCCCCCTCCTGGCAGTTTCCCGCTACTGCCAATCCTTTTCTTAAAGTATTATGATAATTATTCAAGGTCCACTTATGAGTGAGAACATGTGATACTCAGTTCTTTGTTTCTGTGAAAGATCACTCAGTATTGTAGACTCTAAGTCCATCCAGGTTGCTGTGAAGTTCATGATTTTGTTCTTCTTTATGGCTGCATAATATTCCATCGTGTATATGTACCACTTTTTAAATCCAGTCCTCTTTTGATGGGCAGCATGGTTGGTTTCATGTTCTTGCTACTGTGAACAATGCTGTGATAAACATACATGTGCAGGTATCTTTTTTACAGAGTGATTTGAGTTCTTCCGGGTGTATTTCCAGTAGAGGGATTGTGGGGTCTTATGGAAAGTCGATTTTTAGATCTTTTAGGAATTGCCACATTGTCTTCCACAGAGGCTATACTAGTTTGCAATCCCACCAACAGGGTAGAAGTGTTCCCTTTTCGCTGCATCCTCTCCAGCATCTGTTGTTTTTTGAGTTATTGATGATAGCCATCCTGACTGAAGTTAGGTGGTATCTCCGTGTAGTTTTAATTTGCATTTCTTTGATGACTAGTGAGGCTGAGCATTTTTTTCATGTACCTGTTGGCTACTCCTATGTCTTCTTTTGAGAAGTGTCTATTCATATCTTTAGCCCACTTTGTAATGGGGCTGTTTGTTTTTCTCTTTTTGGCACGTTTGAGTTCCTTGTAGATCCTAGATGTTGGGCCTTTGTCAGATATATAGTTGGCAAATACTTTTTCCCAGTCTGTGGGCTGTCTCGCTCTTTTGATGGTTTCTTTGGCTTTGCAGAAGCTTGTCAGTTTGATGAAGTCATACTTGTCTATCTTATCCCTTATGGCATGGACACTTGGGGTTTTGATCAGGAATGTTGCCAGTTCCAATGTCCATAAGTTTATAGCTTGAGTTTTTACATTTATTAGAGTTGATTTTTGTGTATGGTGATAGGTAAGGGTCTTGTTTTAACCTTCTGCATGTGGTCAGCCAGTTTTCCCAGCACCATTTACTGAGTAGTTTCTCCTCTCCCCAGTGGTTGTTGTTGGAGGCTTTGTCAAAGATGAGTTGGTTGAGAAATTGAGGCCTTGCTTCCAGAATCTCTATCCTGCTCCATTGGTCTATATGCCTGTTCTTTTACCAATACCAGGCTGTTTTGATTACTGTAGACTTATAGTAAAGTTTGAAGTCTGGAAGTGTGATACCTCCTGCTTTGTTTCTTTTGCTAAGGATTGTTTTGGCTATTCGTGGTCGTTTATGTTTCCATATGAATTTCTTTATTGTAATTTCCAGGTCTGAGAAGAATGATGTTGGTAATT
>CAUYQG010096192.1:0-28282 GCA_963574415.1 Tarsius wallacei
TACAGTTCTCTGCTATATGAGAACTATAAAAGAGGCTCATTTGTAATTGGAATTGAGCAAAACAGGATTTTTCATTTAAAGTTTTCATGTTACATTTATCTCTATGTTCACTGATGACTATTCTTACCTCTTAATATATAAGAATTATAATTTTACATCAAATAAATATCTACTCAGCTTATGCTACTGAATGAACAAGTCATACTGGGAAACCATTCACAGAGTTGCAGCATTTCTAGGCTTAAGGGGAAGGCACATCTATTGCAAAGAATCAGCATCTTCCAAATGACTATCAAGTGTCTGCATAAACCTTTTTCATAAACAGAAATTTTTAGATTTTGAGGATGTCCATGTCATCTATAGACTTTATTTTTACACAATCTTTACTTTTATGAACCACCGTTTTATTATACTGTATAACTATATATCTTAACCTCACTAATTCCACTCTTAAAATTGTATAAAAATGCATTTAAAAGAAGCTACCATATCACATTCAGATAAAATTTTACAATATACTATATTTTCTTTCTCTCTCTCTCTCTCTCTCTCTCTCTGTGTGTGTGTGTGTGTGTGTGTGTGTGTATGTGTGTGAGTTGGAGTCTCACTTCATCGCCCAGGCTGGAGTCTAGTAGCACGCTCACGGCCACCCCAGCGTCAATCTGCTGGGCTCTGGCGATCCTTCCGCCTACAGGAACTACAGGTGCGCGCTATGCCCGGCTAATTTTTGATTTATTGCAGAGACAAGGTCTCGCCAAGTTGCCTGGACTGGTCTTGAACCCGCGGGCTCAGGCAATCCTCCTGCCTTGGCCTCCCAAAGTGCTGGGATTACAAGTAGAGCCACCAATCCTGTCCAGTATCCCATATTTTCACATCACATTATTTTGACACACTAGTCTATCTCATCATAATCACTTGAATGTGTTTATTTATTTATTTGTTAAGGTTTCGCCTTAAATTTGGTAGCTGGAGCTGATCACAATACAGTGAGTTCATAAAAAAGAACAAAGATGAGCATTATCATTACTACATATAATCATCTCTATTTATATTATGGAGAGAATATAGCAAAATAGGTCTTGGACTGTTTGCTTCCAGTGACATAATTTGTATACATTGCAGGGGAATGGAATAAACATATAAGATACTCTTTGTCTTTATAAGTTATTACATGACATGAGGACTTTTTATGTCTTTGGTTTTATAAAATCTCTATAATTGATAGAGGATGTCCACTTCTCAGATAAAAATGGAAAAGTTGTAATTGAATGTCCTCTCTGTGGCATTATCCACCGTTTGGAAATGTACAATGAGACAATTTAACTATATCAACTAAGCAAGCAACTGATAAAAATGGTGAATAATCTTTTCTTATATAATATATTAAATTTCAACAGCTATGTTGGAAAAATGTTTTATTGGTACATATCTCTTATTGTTCTGCAACTTCCATTTGTTGTTCTATTAGTTCATTGAGAACTTGGAAAAAAAACCTAAAAATTCCCATGACATCACACCAATAATTCACTTAAATAATCTGTTTAGAAAGTTAATGGCTAACTAAAATATCAACATTTTAAAATAGATTATGGCACTGATATTTATTCAATTTCATTTTAATATATGTAAATATTAGGTTTTATACTTACTTTTATTAAGATTTATTTTATCAAATTCATTTTATTCCTTTCCTCTCTACGGTATACCTGGATTTTCACTGATGTTAACAAAATACTATCATCTTGAAATGTATTATAATAAAATCTGGTAAGCATGTTTTGTAAATCCTCATTTAAATAATTCAGAAAGCAATAATGAGTAAGAGAATCATGAATGAAGCTTTCTACAATTAGAAACGTTTTTACCAGTAAGAATATCAATCAAGAAATTATGGATATCTATGCATGCATAATAAATTCCTAATCCATCTACTTACCCTAACATCAAATCACATATAAGGATTATCTACCTAATAGAAAACATATCATAAGATAATATGTGAAATGACTGGAAAAAAGATAACTCATAGTTCATTTATTCAGTGAACAAATTTTTAATTTAAATATTAAAATCTGTAACTATTAAATGAATAAAATAGATTTTAAAAACATTTGTTATATAAATCTGTCATTTATGCATATACAGGTCTATATTTACAATACACATATACAGAACCATAAACTTATTTTGACATATATTATTAAATTGAGAGTTATAAAATATTGAATTTTCTCATGAGAAAAAAATAAACAATTACTGCAGTATAATATAGATTAAGAGCAAAGGGTTAATGTCAGATGTCTGAATCCTTGAACTGACGTGCCAAAACTAGTACTTTACATTGTCAATTATTTTTTGGACTCAATTTATTCATTGATGCAATAAGAAAACTTATTAGATAATTACCCCTTTTTTTTTACCTTCTATATATTCTTTGTGATCTAAACTTACTTAACTCATTCATATGTCAAATCCCATTCATGTGAAAAAGATTATTTTGAAAAACATTTTTACAGTATTCTTGATAATTAATATTTTGAATGTAAACACTACCCTTTTTTTTAACCTTCTATATGTTCTATGTGATCTAAACTTACTTAGCTCATTCATATGTCAAATCCCATTCATGTGAAAAAGATTATTTTGAAAAACATTTTTACACTATTCTTGATAATTAATATTTTGAATGTAAACACTACCATTTTAAAGTGTTATTGCTTATTCTGCTCAAATGCATTATTATTTGACTTGTATTTTTTATTGAATATAGTAAAATTTTAATTGTTTATTGATCATCAATTATTAAAACTTGAATAATTTCCATTCATTTTTTTTCTGCAATGGGCTTGGTGTTATTTAAGCTTTAAATCTGTTTAAGAAAATTATATTTATCAAGTATTGAACTGTATTATTCTACCAATACTCTTTCAGTTGCAAAAATGTCACACCATCTTGGCATCCTAAATGAAACAAAATATATTGACTTTTGCTGAAATTTCTCCTCAAGCAAATGACCTAGAAAAATGCATGAAAATGTGGAATGGTGTACATAATATATTTGTGAACTTCCCTGTTTTTAATCAGCAATAGGCTTTGGAAAAGTGCAAACTGTCACAGTCTGATTCTCGCTCATGTCCATAAAGAATCCTTCCTTCCATCACAACATTATGATGTTATTCATCATTAAGCTTATTTTGTAATTTGCTTAGTTTCTCAGTAATAATATAGTGGCTTTTCAGCGGGGGGGGGGGGACACATATACACACACACACACACACATACACACACAAAGTTTTGATCTAATCAACTGTCTCCCATTCCCCTTGTGATTCTCTACTTCCACAACATAACCTTTACAGTAAATTTGAATGATACTAAGGAGTGATCATAGCTGCAGCTACCTGGAACCCTGAGTGACTGTCATCCCGAAATAAAAACATGCATGTTATTCACATAGTGCTTGGGTTGTTATCACTGGCACTTGTTTCTTACTCTTAAGGCTTTTATTCTCCTAAGAGTAGCTTTGGAAGTCAACAGAAATCTTTTTTTAAATTTTAAAACAGATGCACCTTTTAAAGCTCTGCATACTTCTGCTACTCTACTGTATAGCATTATAGAGCTTGATTTTGAACTTTCCATTTTAAACAGACATGCTTTTTGGGAAAAAAAATGAAAGAGAAGAAGTTTTAAAGGCAAAATAACTGGAAGGTACTTGCAAAATTAATAGTGATAATACTGTTTGCTTTGTTCTTCCAAATATTTCCCTTGCAATTCCATTGGACTTCAAACTCATTAACATTACCAGCATAGCATTTATTTTAGGGGCACAGAATGCTTTTATGTCAAAATCCATCAAAACGATCTTTCACCAGCTGACTCTCATTTCATACAACATTAAAATGAGCATATTTATAGAAGATGAAAATAAATAAAATATGTTAAGAACAGTTTTCTCCTAAAATAATTGTGTGCCTGAGGAAACTACAACTAGTTACTTATAATCAATAGATTTTATAAGCTAAAATGAATAAACGTTCTTCCATAAAAAATCTTAATATATGAGTTTCTAGTCATTTTTTCTTATGGACTACAAGTAGCAAAAAAATGGCTCTAGAATTTTATTTCATTCAACTCATTTTGGGCTAATTGAAGAGAATATATATTCTTGACATAAAACATGAAGAACTTTGCATACATTTCAAATGGTATGGATTAAATACATATTAACTTGGAGAAATAAGCCATTGTAAATTCACAGTACTTGATACAATGAAAACAAAAATGATTATTCTCTACTATTTTAGAAGAAATAAAGTGTAACCACATAGGCCATTTTATGGTTAAATGCTAAAACCAGTGAGGAAATGATAATTTTCAAATTGTTTTGCTAAGTTGTCTACTTTAAAATTTATTTAAATAGGAATACTGTCTTGATCAGAAGTACAATATACAAAAAATACATTGACAGAGTCTGAAAATGTGTAATGAAAGAAACTTATACATTCCATCGAATAAAAAAATGTATAAAACATAATTTTTTTGATAGATTGTGCAAAAAGGAGCCTTAAAAACAATAAAGAATAAATTTAATCATTGTTTAATGTAGATATTAACTGAGATGGATATTTGCCTGTGTATTAGTTTTCTATTGCTGGATAACAAATTACCAAAAATTTGAAGTTTAAACAGCATGCTTTTTTTCAAGTACAGAAGAAGACTAGGAGTAAGATTGCTAGCAAGACATCCTCTTATTAAATGTAATGTAATCATGGGAATGGCAATAGGGTATTATAACAGGCATGAATACCAGGAAATGAAAGACAGTGGTCATCACCTTAGTGTTTCTCTGCCACTGCATTCAGCAAAATAATATATACAGTTCCATTTTAAGACACGTAGATAAATTAATAATTACAGTAGAAGATTTCACAAAATAAAAATTGCTAGCTAAAGAGATCAAGATGATGCAAGTGAGTTTGGGGAGGACTATCTCTGTGAGAGAGAGAGAGTTTTCCCAACGTCCTGTCACAGCTGACTCAGGATTTCTTAGGAAGTTTCTTCCTGAGAGGTGTCCTCATTGACCTCATTGGGACCAGGATCTTGCCTCGTTTGTAGGAAAGAAATCAAGACTGAATCACAGAAAGTAAAGGAAAGTTCTTTATTATAAAACAAAAGTACATATGTGAGAGACGGAAATGTGGATCATCTCCAAGAGGGAGATGCATTCTAGGATAGAACTTTTATCTAGTTTGCACTGGGGTCATTTATGTGTCAAATCCCTTGTCATTTTGGAATAATCTGGCTTTAACCGGTTTTGGTATTAGAGAAATCAGATAACTTGTGTCAGTTACATGTCAGTTATAGGTCATGGGATGGGTTTCTTAATGTCCCGCTGAGTAATTTTTCATGCCCCCATGCTTAAAATAACTAGCCTACCTCAATATGATATAATTCCATTCTGTCCACATCTTCTCCTTCAAATCATGTCATTGACTTCAGTGAAATAGTGAATTATGGAGTCATGCAGGAGCTGACTTAAATTATTTAGCCACTTGATTTATAGATAGATGATAAAGAGTTAGAAAGAAAAAAGAGAGAGAGAGAGAGATACTCAGGCTATCCTTTATACTGCCATATTGTGGGAGATTCATTCAATATTTACTAATTTGTTCATGTCTTTCTGCATTTCTACTACTTTGGAAATTTCCATCCTACATTAACTTTATACTTGGACATATGACTTGCTTTGACCAAGGGGCAATAAGAAACATGTCACAAGCGGAGGGTTGAATGGTGATTAAACGGTTCATTTTGCATTCTCTTCATTCTTGAAACCTATCACCACTACAGAGAGGAACCTCGACTAGCCCACTGAATAACAAAGGACCATTTGCTCTTATTGTTCCATCCAATAGTCAGTTAATCCTTAAAAGGAGATCCTCCCACCTGACCAGTAGTTGACAGCATACTCAAGAGTAGATCCAGATTAAATTATCATGAGAACTCTCCTGCTGAGCCCAACCCAAATTGATGATTCACAGAATCATGAGCAAAAAAGCATATTTAAATTTACTAGCCGGGCTCGGTGGCTCACCCTGTAATCCCGCGCCTTGGGAGGCTGAGGTGAGTGGATTGCCTGAGCCCGCAGGTTCGAGACCCGCCTGGGCAAGCAAGACCTCATCTCTACAATAAATCAAAAAAAAATTAGCCGGGCATGGTAGCGCGCACCTGTAGTTCCGGCTACTTGGAAGGCTGAGGCGGAAGGATCGCCGGAGCCCAGCAGGTCGAGGCTGCGGTGGCCGGGAGCGGCCACTGCACTCCAGCCTGGGCGACAAAGTTAGACTCCAACTCAAAAAAAAAAAAAAAAAAATTACTAGATTTTGCCTTTGCTTGTTAAGCAAGCAAAAGACAGACGATAAATATACCTATCAATTAAGACCATATTATAGACATACGTGTGTGTATGCACACAAGTGAGTGTGCAGTTTATAAAATCCAATGTTTATACATATCACTGAGTATTTTAGAAGGAAGCTAAATGAAAAGAATATCTCCTCATAAATATTATTTGTATTACTAAACTGTAACTTCCTTTTTACTTTGTTAGCAGCAAAACTACTGTTAGGACTATGCCCAACCATGCTCACTACTAAACAATAACTATTTTGAAATTGATTTTTATAAATTAAAATATTTCTTTATTTTCTCAAGGGAAAAAAGTTGATGTTGCTTGATTAAAGAGAGCAAGTCTGTAATCAAACGAGTTTTAGCAAGAATTACATTGCTTCATCCATTTTTAGTAACCAGGACATTACAGTTACATTTACAGTGTGTAAGAAAATAAAAATTTAATTAGCTATATTGTAGAAGGGAATGCAGATGGAGATATTTAAAAAGTTGCATGCATCAAAGAAAGAAAAGTTGCTGTGGTTTTATTTTTAGGAGAAAAGAGGCTAAAACATCTCTCTGAAAGAAATTGCTACTTTATTTTTTTATCTTTATTAACTAAAAACAAAGAGTTTCAGATAAAGTTTTGAAGGACGTTCTCAGAATAGATAGGAAAAATTAGAAAGTTTTGCATATCATTAAAATGTTCTATGTCATTTCACTGACTTTAAGATTTAAATAAATCTAGGCTGATTTAATGCACTTTATCTTATATTTTACTATTACTCTTTTTAAAAACTTGTCACTTTGTAATCTTAACTACTCCCCTCTTTCTACTCATCAATAAAATATCTGGATGAAAAGTGAAACATTAATGAACACTAGGCATTTAAATGGCAAGCATATAAATATGACTAGCTTATAAATAACTATGGATTTTTTTTCCTAATAATACATGCTATTACATTTATTTAAGGAGTAATGGGAACTGGAATCTAAAAAGTGGTTAAAATAACCCCTACTTCCCAATAATCAGCAAGATCCAGAGGTCCTATTTCTTAAATATTTTTTGTTTTGTTTTGTTTTGCTCCTTAAATCTTTGCCACTAACTTAAATCTGGTTCTCTTTGCCTTTTGTCTGAAATACTGCATTGTTTTCTTAAATTGCCTCCTTTCTTCATCTCTTTCTACTTCCTGATTTTTTAACATAACACTCCAACAATATAAAATTACTAGTACTTAGTTAAATACACTATTTTGTCTCATAAGTCCATGCAAATTTATGTTAAAATATTCTTTTTAATTGTTATGAGTACATAACATCTTTTATAACTTGACTTACACGTTTCATCTAATTAAATTAATCTCAATGACTTTATAATTTTTCTCTCCTTTTCATTTTTATATTTGTTACATAACCTGTTTTTATCTTATACAAATTTTATTGTGGTGTCTAGCACTCTACATCAAGACCATTTTTATAATTTTGTATTTTAAATATGTTATTTCTATACACTATGTAGAATTTATTTTTATAATCCTCAGTGTTCAAAGTGAATGTAGTTGCTTCAAAAAAACCTTGTTCTATGTATCAGTTTTCTTCATCTCTAGCACTTAAGACAGCATCTCACATAAAAATATTCAACAACTGTTTCTTAAATGGCTATTGGAGAAACAAAAAAATCGACCATTTAATCTTAATGTTTTGAAATAGTGGAGGCAAAATATCGTCATGGTGGAAACCACATGAAGTGAACCAGAGACTCATCTGGAAGTATAAAATCTTATTTAAACACTTTTACAAGTCATTTATTTGAAAATTTAAGAAATGATGTAATTTTTATCTCCCTTTTTTTTTTAGGAATGCAATTCCAACGAATAAAAGTTATGCTTTTCAAGGTATAAAATAATATTAGTGTATCTCTTTCACCCGTTTTATATTTTAATTTAAAATTATTTTTATTAGTACACAATACATACTTTGTACATACTTTGGGTGTATGTAAGTTAATTTAATATTTGTTTTAATGCTTATTTATATCCATTTAAATATATTTTCAATCAAAAGTTTTTTAAATTTAATAATAATGTTAATTAGTTTTTCATATACAACTGCTTTTAGATATTCTTACTAACTTAAAACTTTTGTTCTGTACTCCCTAGATTGTTACATTAAGAACAAATTAATATATTTAGAGAGGATTCTGGGAAGATGGTGAGCAGAAACAGGAGTAATCTGTTTTCCCACCTAGAAACTAATTGCACTGGCAAAAATCAGTCTGATGTAACTATTTTGGAACTCCAGAGTCTATTAAAGGCTTGCAACTTCCAAGGAAAGTCTTAGACAGCAAATTCATATACTAGTTATAAAAATTCTCTTATTTGTGATTACTTAAGCATACACTGTCATATGCTTTGATCAGTAAATTATATAATTTTGTTGAAGTTATACTTTTTGTGAATGATACAGGTTTTTTTTTTAATATTACTTGAGTTCAGAAAGTTTCTATAATACAAAACTAATAGCACAATTATTTAAGCCTGAAACAATTGGATTTATTCTTCCTTAATTCTTTGTGCCTTTTAAAGTTGGGTATCTTTTGATTTTTGTCATACAAACGTAATTACACATTAAACATAACAGCTATAAGGAGGAAAATAAAAATTTTTGATTCACACATCATAATTCTTCAAATTGTCAAAATTAAGGGGTTTCTGGTGCAAACTTTGTGAATAAATCTTACATTTTAATAATTTAATTATCTTGAAAAGCACTTTTTAAAACCTTATTGACTTGTCACATATATCAAAATATGACTGACTCACAAGCCAACAATGAATAAATAAAATGCCACACCCAGAAGTCTGTGGCAGAGCCTTCTTAACACAATGAATATGCTATTATTTGACAAATGCAAATAAATGATTTTTTTTTTTTTTACTTGTTTGCCTTTAGTCTCTCAGTATTCATGACTTCAGCTTGTGGATTTCACAGTCACAGAGATACATACATTTCACTTACTATTTAATTTTCAGATTTAATTATTAATATGAATAAACTGGCATAATATCATAGCAATAAAGTAAAAAAATTGTTACAAAAATTGTTTCAATCATCTTCAGATATTTTTCAGTACAAAATTGGAGGGCAATATTTTCAGTAATCTGTTCATACTTTAGAATATGCTAGCCGGGCTCGGTGGCTCAGCCTGTAATCCTGCGCCTTGGGAGGCTGAGGTGAGTGGATTGCCTGAGCCCGCGGGTTCGAGACTCGCCTGGGCAGGCGAAACCTCATCTCTATAATAAATCAAAAAAATTAGCCGGGCGTGGTAGCACGCGCCTGTAGTTCCGGCTACGTGGAAGGCTGAGGAGGAAGGATCGCCGGAGCCCAGCAGGTCGAGGCTGCGGTGGCCGGAAGCGGCCACTGCACTCCAGTCTGGGCGACGGAGTGAGATGCCAACTCAAAAAAATAAAGATAAAAATAAAAATTCAAATATGTGAGATTTGGGGATCCACAGATGCTTTACTTATTTGTTTTTATTAGAAAGCGATGATTTGTGAGGAGGTGGTGCTTTTGCCACAAGAAAAGCTAACCCTATATACAGTTCAAAGACAGGAGAACTGAGAGTCCTATTTTATCACTGATTTGTTGGTTGATTGACTCAGTATTTGATGAGAACTTTCTGTGCACAGAGTACTATGTTGAGTTCTAAAGATTTTTAAATGAACAAAGCAAAAGGCATAGAAACCAAGGGGAATATATTTAAGTAGCAAGGTATAACAAATGCTGTCAAATTATACATACTTTGCTCAGGTAATTATTCTAATGTAAGTTTCGTATTAAATTTACTTTTGTGATATAGAAAGGGCATGGCAAACTACCCTCAGCAAGCCTCCTGTGACCTAAGAATGTCATTTATATTTTTTAATGGTTTCATTTAAAATGATTACATAAGTAACTATATAATATGCTGGACTTTACTACTTGGCCCAGAAAGTTTATCATGGCCCTTAAGAAAAAAATTTCTCACCTTGATATAGATACAAATATCTAATTCTTCCCATGCAGCCATTGAAGACATTCTGCTTTCTCTGTTTCTGTCTCTCTCTGTCTCTGTCTCTTTCTCTCATATTGCATACACACACACACACACACACACACACACACACACACACACACACACATATACATAGGAGGTCTAAGAATTAAGTTCACAAACTCAGCCTAGAAAAAGTGCTACCTACCTCATTGCTGAATATCACTATGGTCACCTTCAAAGTACTCCTTAAAGCTATGAACTGATGCTAGCAACTAGTTCACCCATCAAAGCAATTTTGGAACTCTCTTTAAGGAATGGTCATGTGAATTCTCATCATATTTCCCTTAATATCCTGAATGTCATCAAAATTGCTTGCTTTCAATGTTTCCTTTATCTTCAGGTAAAGAAAAAATTCATTTGGGCTAGATCAGGTGATTAGGGAGGGTGTTCCAATACAGCTATTTATTTACTGGTCAAAAACTCCCTCAAAGACAGTGCTGTGTGAGTTGGTGCATTGTTGTGATGCAAAAACTCCTTTGGGACCACTTTAGCACACACCTTTCTCATGCCAAGATTTTCAATTAAGATTTTCCTGTTTCTCTATCAATATTTGTTCAGTTTGTTGTGCATCTCATAGTCAGCTGATGGTTTTGATACATAACTTGACAAATTTTTGCAATGTTTTAGTCAGTTCTGCTCATTACTGGTCATCCTGACCTCTCTTCTCCAGTGATGCTTTCTCTCCCCTCAGGAAAACGTTTAATCCATTTACACTGCTGTTTTCTTCATGGCATTATCCCCATAAACTTGGACTAATATGTCCCTGATTTCACTTACACTCTTGCCAAGTTTTGTAAAAAGAAATCTAATTCAAGCTTTGACATTCTTACAATGGCAGACAAAAACATGCAACAACAATAATGAACATCACTCTGCAAGACACTGCCACACATTGGCACAAACACAGCTGTGAGACACTGATGTACCAGGGTTATGAAACCTCACTGAGTCATTTGTACAGTGCTGCCAATGTAAGCACACGATAGCAAGTTCATAAACTTAATTGTCAGATCATATATATACTGATTTTATATATATATATATGTATGTATATATACATACACACACACACGTCTACACAGAAAGATAGAGAGAACTTATACCCATACAAAAATAAATGTAAACAAAGCAATGCACAGAACTTGTATAGTCTAAACATGTGTTATGAATATGTATCACATATACTTGCTTTGTCACATAATTTTCACTTAACAGAATGATGTATTTTCTCATTTATGTAAGTATTCTAGGATAATCTGGTCTTTAGTTGTCTATGGTTATATCGAAAAGGCCTATATCTTATTGTTGAATATTTATATTGATTCAAATTTATTTCTTTTATAAGTATCATTGGAATATCTTCTTGAATATATTATCTTTGGGTGAATTTTTAATTATATTTTCAGAATAAATTCTCATAAATTATATTTCTTTACATAATCATATGAATATTTCAAATACTTTGTATAGTATTTTCAATTATCCTCCAAAAAAGGTATACTAATCTTCAAGAATGATGAAGCTATTTTAAAGCTATAACCTTTGGTTCTTAAATCATTGAAAAAATTTAATTGTCCTTTTTATCTTGGTATTTCATCATATATTAGATATATTTTATCATTGGCATATAGCCATTGCTTTATGAAGAAAGCAACATTATTTTCAGTCATTCTCGACTTGAATTTATTCCTTTGGATAACTCATTTTGGGCAGTAGATTATAAAGCAACACTGATGAGTTATTCTATCTTCTAATAATAAATAACTTCTACATATCTTTATCAAACAGATGAATCAAATGGGAATGTAACAGGCATCACCATCCTTGCATCTTTCAAGTCTTTAATGGAGGACTAATTTCTGCCTTTCTCCCAAAATGTAGCATCACTTTTGACACATTATCTTGGTAAGGAAGGGAAGTTCCAGGAATTTCCATTGGCCCATTCTATCATATATGGGTTAGAAAATTATACAGAGATTCTGCAAGTTGTTGAGTAAATATATTCTAATTGTACATTTACAAATTAGAGAAATAACTGTAAAATGTATTCTCAGACTTAATGGGCCTATAGTAGTTTAAACTTTGGTCAAAATTTAATGTATCACCTGGCTGTCACAAATGCCTATTTTAACAGGTATATTACAAGAGTTCTGGCACCCCTAGGAATTGCCATTATTTCAGAAAAAAATATCTAGAAATCTTTGAAAGATGTAGGTTTTTTTATTTCCTTGCCTCAGTGAGTAATCAGAATGACCCTAGAAACCTCTAACAGAGTCTTGGAAGACAATTTTTAATATGTGCTTATGAATATGTTGGGGGATCATGTCTTAAGGTGACCTGGTCTCATCTTTAGCCAAAGGGATTTAAGGACTGTGAAACTGGCTTAGGACTGAAAACTTGGTAAGAAGCAGTGGGTAACTATTGGGATGATCTTAAGTCAATATTCTGACCACCCAACCAAAACCAGACATTTTCCATTAATATATTAGTACCTCACCCGTGTATTGAGTTTTGAGGAATATTATAATCAATTAACTACCACCCAAGATCTCTGCCACCATTGCTTTATCCGTTGCTCATTATGATAAATCATCCCACCTGGTCTCTGGACACTAAACATTGTCATTAGTATCTGCCATTCTGGAACCCTTTTGTTCCTCATATGAATCAATTCAAGTTTCTAAGAAGCAAAAGTCGACATATAATTAGAACTGCAAGAGATTTACTGAAGAAACACCTTTGAAATATGAGGCAGGTAACCAGAGTAGGCAGAGATAGCTTTCAGACTATAATGTAGGTGTGACCACGGCTGTGATAAAATAGGTAGAGGGAACAAGAGTTAAGTAGCAAGGGCCCTAGACTGTAGTACAGCTCTGAGAACATTTTGGCCACGATGATGGGTAGAGCCAGAGAAAGATTCTTTGTTAGAGACATTCCACACAATGCAGAAATGGCTGGTTTCGAACAACACACTGCCTTGCTTAGTCATTGACTGGGAGGAACCTGCAAATAGCCTGCCTCAGGTAAGTTCATTAAAGTTTTTTTTTTTTTAAGCAAGAGGAGACAAGTGTTCTTAGACTGGAGAGGGTAGGTGCTTAACTGGAAAAGGAGGCTCAGGCGAATTCCAAAGTTTAAATCCTCATTTTATTTTGGTTACATCTAGATATCCTCATTTCCAATCTCATAGTCTGTGATATCAATTTGAAGTGCCTAGTTGGCTAAGCTATTATCACCAGTTTTTACTAATCTAGGTATTATGTGAAGGTATTTTGTAGATGACTTAAGTTCATAATCATTTGACATTCTGTAAAGAACGTTATCCTAGATAAACTGAGCAGGCCTAATTCAATTAGTGGAAAGAATTTAAGAGCAAAATTGAGATTCCTGGAAGAATAATAAATTGCACTGTGGACCACAGCTCCTAACCAAAAGTTCTAGGCCACCCCTTTCTGACAGCCTGCCCTGTGGATTTTGGACTTGCCTATTGAATCCTCACAATCACATAAACCATTTTTTGTTGTTGTTACTATTTTTTGTTGCATTTTCTTGATCAATCTTGGAATAGGGTCACACTCCTATTCCAACAGTGCCCTAACTTTCACAAGAGATATTTGGCAAGGCAATTCAACTTACCTTGTAAAGCTACAACCAACCCAATTAAGTTACTGGGTTGTCTGTGTTACTGTGAAATTAGCTTTGTTGCTTCAATAAATAAAATATTGTTTTAGAGATGTGACTTTACCTCAGAATTTAAAGTGCTGAGATTGCCATTTTCTATGTACTGTACTCTAATGCAATCAATTGCAATGATTTCATTTCACCATTCTAGTCATTATCATTACTGTAATAATAGTCAAATGAAGCAGCCACCTGTTCATCCAGAGACATCAAAATCAACCACAGATGACAATTCGATTAATTTTGATGCCACTATATGTCAAAGATTACTAGTACTATTAATGTCCTTTGGCAAAGAGCTCATCACAATATTCAAGTCCAAATATATAAACCAATCCCAGATGTCTACTTGGAGGTCTATTTTTTGGCCCACTGTTGATACTATATTAATTTCTGTGTTAATCAGGCAAGACAACTCTCACTAGTTATTCCAGAATTGTTAACCAGGTTTCAGAGAATTGTAAAGGCAAATAGGAACCATTGAGGTATCCAAGAAATGGTAAGAGAAGGAGATAGATATTGGCCAGAGTTTAAACAAAGAAAGAGACAAAAATTATTATAATTTATTAACTTGAAGAAACCCACCACCACTTGAAAGATCACATTGCCCACCTTAATTGTGCCTTGGGTGTTTATTGGAGGGAAACTGGAGCTGCAATCTCTAAGGATGGTCAGCTATCTTACCATCTAAGATGCCTTAGGGGCCTGCATGTGACTATGACCAAACTTTCTAAGAAGGAGGATCAGACCATCTGGTGCATCATTGCTGAGGGGGTGAAATGAAACGAGTTTTTGAAGTGTGTAAAATATCAGTAAAACTGCTGCCATTAGAGCCAATTGTTCCTGCTTCAGTAAGTATCTGTTGGGGACATGCTGTTGGTAACAAGAGAAAACAGGAAACTTTCCTCCTAGTGCTGCCTATTGCCAGAACTCAACGAGGACCCAGTTGGAAGAATAGAAATAGACGTTTTTCAG
Organism: Tarsius wallacei; assembly: GCA_963574415.1. NCBI lineage: Eukaryota > Metazoa > Chordata > Mammalia > Primates > Tarsiidae > Tarsius > Tarsius wallacei. Next base: position 15,140 of record CAUYQG010096192.1, read on the forward strand.
AATTCCAGCCCCAGCATCACAGACTTAAGCAGAGAAGGCTCAGTTTGAAGCTGGGAGTCAATGACTAATAGCAAATACATTGGCTAATGCTTTACAATATTACAAAAAAGGATTTAAACTTGTTATTTGTGAGGGGGTGGGGAATTGCTCACAAAAGAGAGTAGGATATATCCTCAAATTTGGCTGTTCCAAATACTGTCTTTTACTAGTGGGGTCCACAGTTATAGCTAAACTGTAGCTTCAGTTCAATTACTCAAATATACATTTCTCATTTATTATAAAACTGAATCTTATTAGGTATTATTACTGTAACTCAGTGAGAAGAGGCACAGGCAATTTAGGGACCTCCGATGAGCAATATTTCTTATCAGAAAAAAAAAAATCCCAAGACTTGAAGCTGGCCCATGATCTCCAGCTGCTAGTTCTTAAGGACAAAAATATAACATACACTCCTTTCGTTAAAAAAACTGTCATGAGCAAATGGTGCTGAAAAACTTAAATGAAAGAGAAAAGTTTCATAATTTCCAAATAAGAACAAATTAGAAATCACACTATTTTTCTGTGTCTTTAATAATGGTTATAAAAATAGTCAATATGCAGGAAGCTTTTGCTAGAATCATTTTAAATCAACATAAAGGACTATGGTTGTGACTCTGTAAGAATATAATGAATGTTCAATGCATGGTAAACTTAAGAAAGAAACTCAATACTTGATTTAAGAGATTGCAATGAAATGTAATTTCAAAATTATAAATCTAAGGGCATGTTTTTTGAGACTTATGTTTCAGGTGAATTGGGATGTTCTACAGCTTATTCAATAGAATTGAAAATATAAAAAGAGATACATTCTGAGATATATTTGTAGTCTTATCAGATATTGGAGTACTCAGGTCTCATTCATCGTAGTGATAGCTGGTTATAATGAAATATGATATTTCATTTAAAAATAATAGTATGGGAGCCTCACCACATTGGAGTTCTGTTCAGAAAACTCCTGGCAGGGGAGACACTGCCAAACACAAAATGTACTATATTGAACTCTCTGTGTCATTATCATTGGCAATATAATGAGCCAGCAGCTAAAAAGGATCACAAGCTGATTGTCTTTTCTTTCTCTTGCAGCAATTTTTGCTACAGGGGAATATTATTTACCTTCAGACAGTGCTGAATTCCAAATATTCTTCTTTCCCAAAATAACACCTTGAAAAGATTCCACTTACCCGGTGAAACAGAAGACTCTCCTAATCCAATATTTTTAAAGTTACATATCATGACAGATTTTTAGATAAATAGCGTATTTATCAACCTTGAATTATGAAAATAAATAAACATTTCATTTAACATTTTTTTAATATGAAGAAACATTTTTTATTTATCCAGTATATTTATATCACTGTCTTCTTTGTAGAAGTATTGTATCTAAATGTAATAAAAATCTGACTAATAACTCTCATGTGCCCTAACTTAATAATAATGGAGGTGAAAAATAATCATTTCTCATCTTTTTTGGTCCATTTTTTATTTTGAATAATTATATGTTCTAACCAGAAAAAAAAATGATACTGTTAAAGGATATGCCAATAAAACTATTCTTTCTTCTGAAAATATTTTCTACACACACACACACACACACATACCCATACACGCACAATACCTTTCTTCTGGTATTGTGTGTGTGTGTGTGTGTGTGTGTGTGTGTGTGTGTGTGTAGAAAATATTTTCTTTTTAATTCCATGGCTAAAGAATACTGCTAGTAAGTAGTAGAAAAGGCTTAAACAACAATTTAAAAAAATTGTGCAGCTGTACCATAAAAAATAATTTATTTGAGAATAAGTTAAATTTACACTAAAAAAAATTGGGGTTTAGTAGAAAACTTACAGTGACGGTTGGAAGAATAATATGGAAAAAAGAGTATAAACTCAAATTATTGTTACATAGAAATAATCATTTTGTTCTCCCATAAATATTTTTAGCATCACATCACACTATTCTGTGTTTTACATGATGTTAGAACCAGCTTTATTTGCTTAACAATTGTGTGACTTTGACAATTTACAAAGTATCTCTGTGTTTGGCTTCCCTCAACTGTAGAAAATAGGAATAATGAATCAAATGCAGTTAGTATGAGAATTAAGTGAGATACGTGAATTTGCTTCTTTTATTAGGCATAATAAATATAGGTTCTCTTATTCATATATTTTGGTTAGATACATATCAGCTGGATCTACCTCCCTCAGCCTTTATTTTACTTTCATTTAAGGAAGACAAAAGAAAGAAAAGAAGAAAGAGAAATTAGATTTCATAAAGTGAGGCAGTTAAGGATGTTCAATTTCTCGTATTTTCAAACAGCTTGTTTTCTACTCCAAAGCTTATAACAGAGCATCAGAATAAAGCTGTTTGGTGAATGCAGGGACTTTCAGGCTTTTCCAGTCATGTGTGTTTCCATGATGATCTAATTTCATCTTGTACTTCAATGTTTACTGTCCTAGAGGCAAGCTAGATTTGTGCTATTGGAAAAAGGCTATTGTCTGCATTCTATAAAGACTGTAACACTAGAGATGAAACTCAAGCCATTTGTTCTGAGTTGTACACAGCTTCTACCTGTTCTTTAATTCAGTTTTGTAAATGGGAGCAATAGTAGGTCAATGAAGAAAGGACATAGGTTGATTAGTTTCCTGTGTGAAAAGCGTCATGAAAACCCATGCATATCTGACTTGAAAATTGTCTTAAATTCACAACATTGCATTCAGCATCCAAAAACCAGGCAGTTAAAGGCTTGCTGCCCTTAATTGTAGACATGCCTAAGCATTCAACTCTGCCAATTTCCAACCCACAGTGACTCTCGTACTGTAACTAAAAAATGCAGGTGTATCCTTGTGCGTGCCTAAATTCAATCCCAGGTTGAACTATACAGTTCCAGCAAAGCAAATAGAAAAACTATTTTCTTTCCTTCTATTTCCACTCACCATATTAAAAACAGGACACTGGTGTCAATATATTTTATTTCACAGATTTTGAAGAGATAAACATCAGAATTAACTGTAATTAGACAGCATGTAACAAATTAATCATAGTGCTTTGGAATACTTCCAAAATAGTATTGGAACATGAGTGTTGCTGAAACTCATGGACAGAGTGTCTTCTCCTTTCAGTTGATCTACACAATCCTTAGAGATTTCTACTAATGGCTGTCGTATTCCAGACTGTGATCACTCTCATCTTTTTCACCTACTTTTTACTTGGTCTTCAACTACTTTTGGTCTTAATGTCAGAAAAAGCAGCAAGAGATTTTCATGTTGAAGAACGCTGTATACTTTTCATGTTCTAGTATCGTTATAATATACATTTTATTTTAATTTTGAGGATTAAATGTTTTGTATGCCAAAGAAATAAGGCTCTGACCATTCCACCTGGGCCATTTCATAGGTTGCATTCACAGTGAGTGAACAAACTAGGAGGAAGTAACTAACATTTCCTTCTCTGACAAAGAGGCTTGCTTACTCACTGCTGTAGAGTGACAGATTTCCCAAGCTAAAGGTTGCTTCCTGTAACACAACCCACTGTGTGTGTAGATGTGTAGGCTAAACTTCATTCTCTCTGTGGGAACTGGATCTCAGAGAACTAACGTGAACATACCATCACTCCAGTTACAGTTTTTTGCCTTTGACTTCGGAATCTCTTGTCTTCACAAAACTGTAGCAGGCTAACTTGTTAGTTTGAAAGTAGGTTACTTGGACTCTTGCAAGTTTTTCACATTAAAGGTAAAGGATACTTCAGATATTCTGCATTTTTCCACTTTTAACGTATAAAACTTCATATATAATGACTAATAGTTCAATCCAGCATGCACATTCTGTCATGATTAATAGCAACAAAAACTGTTCCGAAAGTAATTATTCCCAAGGAATTACATAAAGCACCCATATTACTCAACTAATAAAAACCGTGACAATAATATAATAATAAATTATGACCATTGGTTATTAAGTTATACTTCTTACCTTGAAGTTTGGAGAGTCACATTTTTTGTTGTGATTTATACAAAGAAAATTTCCTTTTCAAACAAATTTTGGCTATATATTCATATACTTAGACCTGCCTTCTATTCTTCCAACCTTACCAAATAGAATGTATATCACATTCTGGTGAGTCGGGAAGGTGGCGCTCGAGCCATTCAGGCTATGTGAGTCCCCGTGTGAGTGAGTGAGTGTATGAAAAATTTTGTGTGTGTGCTAGTGAGTAAGTGGGCGTGTGAGTGACTGACTGAGTGAGGGATAGGGAACTAGCAACTAGGGTTCTCCTGGTGCAGCGGCTGGAGTCACAGTGGCTCAGCTTGGACCATAGTAATTCCCAGGATGCAGAAGTCAAGCACCATTTTCTGTTTTTTTTCTTTTTAAAAAAAAATCAACAAACCCTCCCTGGGAAGAAAATTCTGGGAGACACTGTCTAAACGGTGTTCATAAGTGGGTGGCCAGGCCCGTGGTGCAACAGCTGGTGCTGCAGCTTCTCCGCTTTGGCCCTGGCTCTTCCCAGGTCACAGAAGCAGCACACCATTGTTTTTTTTTTAAACAGACAGAAGTTTTCCTTTGATTGAAAAAACAGCAGGGAGAAACTATCGCCCTAGACTCTCTCTCACCATTGAAGCAGGAGAGAGATTGCTCTGGGCTTTGCCTCACCACTTCAGCGCCTGGCAGGGACTGCAGACGGAGTCCAGCAGCAAGTTGCCACTGAACCTCTTCAAGGACAAGAGAGGCACCCTACTACCATCTTGAAGGTGGGGCAGAAAAGTGCTCCAACTTGCTCACCACTGACCAACAGACCTGATCTCTGTGACTGGTAGATCAACTACTCAGGGATTGACTGTGACCCAGAGGGAATATCCTGAGAGCATAAACTTCAGAGGGACCTGACAAGTGCTGAGTTCAAGGTGTAGTACCCAAAGTCCTGTATGCGAGAGACCACCAGAGAGCCAGCTCCAATGCAAACACACAAGGGTCTTTATTCAGGCCCGAGTCTGGGCTCACAAACTGAAACTGATGCAGCGGCTCAAGATTGAGAGCCCCGACTCAGGTTAACAAGCACCTTTTATACACAATTTTGAGGAAGTGGGGTGACATTACAAACTGCAAACTTATTTACACGGTATTAGATATAAACACAGTTACAATGATACTGATTGGTTGGTTTGTGTCTGACCATTAACAGCCAGATGGGCAGGGTGGAACTGGTCAGTCCATCGGGAATGTCATATTGCCGGAGGTACTCATAAGCATGTTTACTTGGGGGGGGGGGGGTCCAAGTCCACACAGTCACCGTGACTATGCATAAGCTGGGCCCTGGGTTTGAAAACATGTTTACTAGAAGCTAAGGTTTACACAGTCACTGTGACTGTGTAAGTTAGCTTCGGCATACAAGCAGGTTTAAATTAATACAAAGCCCACCAGAAGAGTGGCTTGCCCATCACAATTTATACAGAGGAAAGTCTGGAAGGGGCTTATTGCTTAATACTTACAGAAGCAGAAGAAGTTGGTTATTCTATTTAACATAGTGATTATGGGGCAAACAAAAACTTAACAGAGTCCTAAGTACAAAACACTGCAAACATTCTGTAACTTCACAGCAGTTACAAAGCACACAGTATATACTGAGGTAGGGATTTTTAAAACACAGCAAACATCTCTTTCATAGCAATCAGAACTTCTGAGCCTCTCACAGTCTGGGCAAGAGTGAGACTCCAACTCAAAAAAAAAAAAAGATAAAATTTTCTCATAACTCTGGTAACATTCTGCAGTATAGTACCACTACAATGTTGATAATAGACTGGCAGAATCAAAAGATAGAAGGAAGAATAAATCACTCTCTTCACTGTGACCTAAGGCTCTCCCCAATGGTCCTAGAGGAAAAGTAGGAGTTCCAGGGTACCTAGACTTTTGTTCGTAAAGATAGCTTCAATATTAATGTAGACTTTGAAACACAGGCAGGGCAAGAATTTAAGGGTAGTTAGAAAAAAATCTTGATATGAGCTTCATTTATCAATGCCTTATCTTGAATTTATGATTGTATCTTCAAATTTGTGATTTAAAAAAATTTTCCTGAGCTGGGCTTGGTGGCTCATGCCTGTATTCCCAGCTACTTGGAAGTCTGAGGAGGGTGGACCCTTTTAGCCCAGGAGTTTGAAGCTGCAGTGTGCCATGATCGTACCACTGTATTCCAGTCTGGACAACAGAGTGAGACCCCGACCCAAAAAAAAAAAAATTCTTGCCTTTTCTTTATGAGGCTATTCTCATACCACTCACCCAGAGAATTCAAGCATCCTTCGTTCCCATTATCACATCAGTGCTGACGATGACAAAACATTTTCAGATCATCCCATCTCTCCCACAAATTCCAGTGCCATATTTAACCTAGATACAAGATATCTCCACTTGGATAGCCCATTATCATTGCAAATTCATTATACCTAATACCAGACCTGACACCTTTTCAAAAAAACCAGCTCTATTTTTATAAGAATCAAGGTCTAGTCAGGAGACAGAAACTATACCAGTTATTTGGACAGACAGAATTGAATATAAAGAATTGTCGCCGGGCTCAGTGGCTCAGCCTGTAATCCCGTGCTTTGGGAGGCCGAGGTGAGTGGATTGCCTGAGCCCATGGGTTCGAGACCCGCCAGGGCAACTTGGCAAGACCTCATCCCTACAATAAATAAAAAACTAGCCAGGCATGGTAGTGTGCACCTGTAGTTCTAGCTACTTGGAAGGCTGAGGCGGAAGGATCGCCGGAGCCCAGCAGGTCAAGGCTGCGGTGGCTGGGAGTGGCCACGGCACTCCAGTCTGGACGACAGAGTGAGACTCCAACTCAAAAAAAAAAAAAAAGAATTGTTAAGTAGGTATAAAGTTGTTAACTATGTAACTGAAATGGTGAAAAGAGAACTCTAAAGGACCACAGAGCTAGAAATTGCAGAAAGCAGATGCTCCTCCCTACAGCTGAGGGAACAAAAGGAAGAGGCTAGAGTTATTAGCACACTGAAGCTTAAAGAAAGGTCCCCACAGAATTGAAATTCAGACATGGGAGGAGAGTAGGTGCTGATGTCTCCAAGGGGGTGTGGTAATTCTGTCCGAAAGATTGAAAACTGGATGTAGCTCCTACCAAGAGAAGCACTGCTGGGGTGAAGAAATGCTGCTCAATGCTGCTCACAGGAAATGCAATTAGATAGGAAACCCATGTGGGACGAACAAAAGGCAGCAATTCATTCTCCCTCCTCCAGCCTTCCAGTGTCCCTCTAGCATCCCTCGGTGGCAGAGCTAAACAGAGAGCCAGCTGGAGAGCCAGGTGGAATACCAGCCTCAGCAGCACAACGCAGTTGGGTTTGGAGCTGAGAGACTTAATAACTGACACAGCTTCTGAACTATATTAGTTAGAGTCCAGCCAGGAAGCAGAACCCATTCTGTATTTCAGAGGGATTTTACAACAAGGAATTGGTACACGGGTAATAGAAGAGGTAAGAAGCCAAACAGGGCAGAAGGAAGCAATCTGGAGGTTGGTGACAGCAGGCAGTTGTTACCACCCCCTAGCCTGGAGGGACAATGGGTGTCAGTGGAATTACCAGAGTCCAGAGTCTAAGGGCATCCAGAGGCTACTAGAATCATGGCAAGGTCTACATGGAGGGAACTAGGATCATGGAGAGAAAGGCTGTCTGGCCAAAGAGGGGGAGATGCAGCTGCTAAGAATAATGCAGGAAGCAGTGGACGCAGGAAATAAATAAACCGGCTTCTCTCTCCCCCTCCCTACATTCTTCTGCCAGGGACTTCCACTGCCAGGACCCATCCAGAAGCCTCAGGGTAAGAACCTGGGAAACATAGTTCTGTATGTTACAAGTCAGAGTGGATACGAGCAGAAAAGGATCTGAGAGAACCAGGCAAATGATCGGTTCACTAATTTTTCCATTTATGTCAGTGGTCACACCACTCTCCCAACTTCCCTGCTCACAATCCCCAGTATCTTTAGTTTTCTCAACTGCAAGTCCCACAATCAGTCACTTGATCTGCAGCGTATTTCCCCTAAAAGGTCTCCAATATATCTCCATTTCCATCACATTGGTCTGGCTTAATTCAGGTCCTCGTCATAGAAGATATGAATTAGTGCTACATTCTCTTCCCTAATTGGTCTTGAACCTCCAGTTTCTATCTGTTACTGTCCCTTCCATATGGTCTATTTCAGGGTCACCAAATTATGGCCAATGGGCCAAATCTAGTCCACCACCTGTTCTTAGGTTTTAAAGGGTTTTTTCATTGATGTATAATGGTTGTACATATTGTAGGGGCACATGTGATATTTTGATACTTGTATACAATACATAATGATCAAATATGTGTAATTGGGATATTCATCACTTCAAACATTTATCTTTTCTTTGTGTTGGGAATATTACAATACTTCCTGGTTTTTGTTTTTGTGTTTTGAGTTGGGGAGTCTCACTCTGTCTCCTAGGCCTGGAGTTCAGTGGTGCAATCACAGCCTATGTAGCCGCAACCCTCTGGGCCTCAGGTAATCCTGCCACCTCAGCCTCTTGAGTAGTTGGGACTACAGGCACATGCCCACACATCTGGCTAATGTTTTTAGTTTTGTAGAGACAAGGTCTCGCTATGTTGCACAGGCTGGTCTTAAACTCCTGCTCAAACAATTCTGCCTTGGCCTCCCAAAGTGCTGGTACCACAGATGTGAGCCCAATTCTTCTTGTACCTACAATTTTACTGGAACACTGCCACATGCTCATTCATTTACATATTGTCTGTTGTTGCTTTCTCATTACAGTCACAGACTTCAGTATTTGTAACAGAGACCGTATGGCCCCAAATATTTTTACTCTCTGGCCCTTTACAAAAAAGTTTGCTGACTCCTGCAGTGGAATAGAATTCCAAACTAATTACCAAACTAATCTTTCTAAAACACCTTTTTCTCATGTCATTTTCCTATCTTCTTTTTTTTTTCTTTTGAGTTGGAGTCTCATTCTGTTGCCCAGGCTGGAGTGCAGTGGTATGCTCATGGCCACCACAGCTTCAACCTGCTTGGTCAGGTCATCCTTCTGCCTCAGCCTTCCAAGTAGTTGGAGCTACAGGCGCATGTCACCATGCCTGGCATTTTTTTTCTAATTTATTGTAGAAATGAGATCTCGCCAAGTTGCCCAGGCAGGTCTTGAACCTCTGGACTCAGGCAATCCTCTCATCTCCACCTCTCAAAGTGCTGAGATTACAGGTGTGAGTCACCACAACCAGCTCCTATGTCTACAAAATAAAACCCAAAACCCAGTTTGCCATGATTCAACATTTTCCCAAACTTGAAGCAGTATTAAATTAATGCTGAAATTAATGATTTAGTGAGATAGTGAATATAACTTAGCACAATTCCCAGCACATAATGGACCATCAATAATCAAGGTATCATCACTGTTATTTCATCTACTCTCCTATTGCTGTTTACCATATAACTCTTACTCTAGTCACATGCCCCATTTTTTTGGTGTCTATATTACCAATAATACATCAATTGCTTTTTTAAAGTAGTGTACAGGTTGGATTATAACTCCCCAAAATGTATATGTTGAAGTCCTAACCTCTACTACCTGAGAATATGAACCTATTTGGAGATAAGTTCTTTAAAGAGGTGATTAAGTTAAAGTGAGGTGTTCGGAATTTTTTTAGTGGGCCCTAATCCAATATGACTGGTGCCTTTGAAAGAAGAGGAAATTTGGACACATCAGGCAACACCAGAAGCATATGCAGACAGAGGGACAATCATGTGAAGACAGTGAGAAGAGAGCCCTCTGCAAGCCAAGGACTGGGGCATCAGAAGAAACCAAGCCTTCTGATAACTTGATCATGGACTTCTAACCTGCAGAACTGAGAAAAAATAAATTTCTGTTGTTTAAGCCAAATACCAATACCTGGTATTTTTTTATGGCACCCCTAGAAAACTAACACAGATAGCAACTAAGAGTACAAACAAAATATACAAACGTTACAAGAAATGTTAAAACTACAGAAAAATATAAAGAGAAAATAAAAATCACCTGTAATTCCATCAAGTGATAACCATCATAAGATATTTGGTATATTTTCCGCCAGGTTTATTTTTTAAGACAAGCTTATTGTTTTCTTTTTCACAAATTTACCCTCATAATATATTTTTATATTATGAACATTTTTACTAAATCATGAAAATGTTGCCACCTTGTTATCAAAAACACATTTTGAAATGGATGCAAATTGTTCTATTGAATAAATGCAGCCTAAGTCATTTTTATTCCCCTATTATTTAAACTGTAGATTGGCCTTTCTTTTTAGCACAGTGGCTCATGCCTATAATCCCAGCACTTTGGGATACCAAGGAAAAAGGATTGTTTGATCCCAGGAGTTCAAGACAAGCCTGAGGAACATAGCAAGACCTCATCTCTACCAAAAAATTTTTTAAAATTAGCCAGGTGTGGTACCCCAACTACGTGCCTGTAGTCCCAGTTATTTGGGAGGCTGATACAGTAGGGTCACTTGGGCTCAGGAATTTGAGGCTGCAATGAGCTGTGATTGTGCCACTGCACTCCGGCCTGGGCAATAGAGTGAGACCTTGACTCAAAAATAAATAAATAGATAAAATGTAGATTGTTCCAATTGTATCATTTTAAATAATGCTATAATGAACATCTATTAATATAACTGTGATTGATTTCCCAGGTTAAAGCCTTTATCAAGGAACTACAGGTTCAATATTATTGCAACCTTCTTCATAATGTCCTCCACACACCACACTCATCGCTGCTTCCATGCTTGTCATCTTGCTCCCTCTGTCTGGAAGCATCACCTAAAATCTTATCCACTCTCTCCTTTCAAAAATCTCCCTATTGTTGTGGCCCACATTGATTTTGCCCTCACAACCTGTATTTTGTTACGAGTTAGGGACCAAAAAAAAACCCATTATTTCTTTTAAAATTGTGTGGGTTTTTTTTTGTTTTTTTGAGTCAGAGTCTCACTGTTGCCCAGGCTGGAGTGCAGTGGCACACTCACAGCTACTGCAGCCTCAACCTGCTGGGCTCAGGTGATTCTTCTGCCCCAGCCTTCCAAGCAGCTGGAACTACAAGCATGTGCCACCACATCCAGCTAATTCTTTGGTTTATTATAGAGACAAGGTCTCACCAAGTTGCCCAGGCTGGTCGCAAACCCCTGGATTCAGGCAATCCTCTCACCCCGGCCTCCCAAATTGCTGGGATTACAGGCTTGAGCCACAGAGCCTGGCTGTGTGCTTATTCTTACATGTTTAAACTTCAGTCACCTTCAAAGTATTCTCCATTTGAGGCAATACACCTATCAAGATAGCTTTTCCACTGCTCAAAACAGGTGTTTGTTTTTGTCAGTCTCACTCTGTCACTCAGTCTGCAGGGCAATAACATGCTCACAGCCACTGCAGCCTTGACCTGCTGAGCTCAGGTGACCCTTCTGCCTCAGACTTCCAACTGGCTGGAACCATAGGCATGTGCCACGACGCCTGGTTATTTTTTTTATTTATTGTAGAGACAAGGACCTGCCAAGTTGCCCAGGCTGGTCTTGAATCTGTGGGCTCAATCCTCTTGCCTCAGCCTCCCAAAGGGCTGGGATTACAGGTGTGAGCCATCCTGCCCAGCCTTCAAAACAGTTTTTAAACCCATAAGTTTTGATGCCATCTAGTGCTTCTGCCACTTTTTGTTTCACCTCTTCCATATCGGCAAAACATTTCCATTTGAGGATGTTTTTCATGCAGGGAAATTAAAAAAAAAAAGTCACTCGGAGCAAGATCAGGTGAATAGGGAGGTAGGGCATGGGAATTATGCCCTTTTTGGTCATACCTCAGTGTGGTTGGGCAGGTGCGTTGTCACGGTGAAGAACCAGTCAGTTTGCCACAACTCAGGACATTTCTTCCGTAAATCGTGATGCAACGTTCTCACATCTTCCAGATAAAAACTTTGGTTGACTGATTGATCCAGAGAAACAAGTTCCAAATGTACTACAAGGTTTCTGCTTTCCAAAAGATAAATCTGAGTTTTTTGGGGTCGTCTCCATCATATACTCTCCTTAAAAGTACTTTAAGCATATAATTTCTATGTATTTTCTCCATATTTGGACTCCTCTAAGGCTTTTTTTCTTTTTCTTTTTCCTTTTTTTGAGACAGAGCCTCACTCTGTCGCCCAGGCTGGAGTGCTATGGCATGCTCACAGCCACCACAACCTCGACCTGCTGGGTTCAGGCAATCCCTTCCACTTTAGCCTTCCAAATAGCTAGAATTACAGGTGCACACCACCATATCCGGCTAATTTTTTTTTTTTTAATTATAGATACAAGGTCTCACCAAGTTGCCCAGGCTGGTCTCAAACCCATGGGCTCAAGCAATTCTCTCACCTCCACCTCCCAAAGTGCTGGGATTAAAGGCATGAGTCACCATGCCAGGCTGGCTTTTTGTGGTATCCTAGAGTGTTTAATACAGTGCTGAAAATTAATTTTTAAAAAATCATGGAAAACCAATTTTTTAATAAGTATATATCTGTTTAAAAGGAAGATTAGGCCGTGCATGGTATCTCACGCCTGTAATTCCAGCACTTTGGAAAGCCGAGGCAAGAGGATTGCTTGAGCCGAGGAGTTCAAGACCAGCCTGACAATATAGCGAGACCTCATCTCTACAAGAAAACAAAATTAGCTGGACATGTGGTGCATACCTATAGTCCTGGCTACTCAGGAGGTTGAGGCAGAAGGATAGCCTCAGCTCAGGAGGTAAGGCTGTGGTGAACTGTGATCATGTCACTGCACTCTGGCCCGGACAACTGAGTGAGATCTCAAATCAAAAAAAAAAAAAGGGAAGATTAAATAGAATTACTGATATCATATTCTCTACCCAAAGTGGTTTTTTATTCATTACATAATGGTTTTTAGAATGCTTGATATTAAATATAATTTAAGAATATAGGCTTTGGCCAGGCTCGGTGGCTCAGCCTGTAATCCCAGAACTTTGGGAGGCCGAGGCGAGTGGATTGCCTGAGCCCGGGTTCAAGACCAGCCTAGATAACTTGGCAAGACCTCTTTGCTACAATAAATTTTTAAAATTAGCTGGGCGTGGTTGCACACA
>CAUYQG010096194.1:0-11615 GCA_963574415.1 Tarsius wallacei
CTCACACCTGTAATCCCAGGTGTAGGCACACGGTAGTGTCAGTGGCTTTACAGGGAAACACAATGTTTCACGGGCCTCACTTTAGAAGACCTGTTGTGTCGGCCACTGTGACTGCAACGACACCCTCTCCTGACAGACTGAGGATGCGGTGCCACCAGGTTGAGTAGGGGTGTATTCATCCAGTACTGGATAATTCCGGTTCTACCTCCAATCCATCGACTTCCTCCACCATAGTTTTTACTACACTAGGCCACGCAACAGGCTGCCCACTGGACTCCAGCGGCCATCCTCGCCCATGTGGCCGTGTTAAAATAAATCAGGTCATGTGACTCCTTGCTCATAACCCATCAGTAGCTTCCATTACAGTCATAGCCCAAGAGGTGTGAAAAGGCCTGACCTCTCTGTCTGCACCCTCGTCATCCAAGGCCATTTGGGTCCCACAGTCCACTCCGACCCCACACCTTCCAACAAATGCCTTCTTTCTCTGGGAGCCGTGCTGTTCCCGAGACCCAGAACTCTCTCCTCTTCCTAGCTCATGGTTCCTCCTCTTTCAACACCGTGTCCGTGACCTTAAGGAAGGTGTCCTCAAAGCCCAGACCAGGTTCATTTTCCTTGGAATGCATTTCGTGTGACCTCACGCCCAGCTCCGTTTTTTTTTTTGGTAGAGACAAGGTCTCACTATGTTGCCCAGGCTGATCTCAAAATCCTGGTCTCAAGCAATCCTCCCACCCTGGCCTCCCAAAGTACTGGGATGACAGGCGTGAGCCATGGCACCTGGCCCTGTCTTTATTTATTTATTTATTTAATGAGTGAATAATTCCGTTTAAGAAGTTGCAGTCAGAGAACACTGGCAGTCTCGCCCAAAATTAGCCTAATGTGCAACAATGCAAGTTGTCAGAATTTGCATGATATGAAACACCCACATTTACAGTAACAACATATAGGTCAGAAACAGTTTAAGCTAACATAGCCCAACAATGCCATTGGCAGAGGGGGGTAGGCTAGGTTTTGTTTTTTATACATGTGCACTATAATTTCAGTATTAAAAAAATGCCTGATTTTATAGTAGCACATTTACTAGGAAATACAACACAGCCTTCTCCAAAAACGTTGAACGCCCTTCTGCTTAATTAGTGCTACTTGTAAGTATCCATATGGTACTTTTTCTTCCTAAAAAGCAAGGGAACAGTTTCCGTGGTGTGGACCCTGGCAAATCAAGAACAGGTTTTTTAGGAAACTTTTTCAGTATATTTCCTTTCCCCTCACCTCCCTCTTCAATTTCTTCAAGAAAAATCTGAAAATTTCCTTTTTAAAAATCAAAACTGAGTTTCCGCTCTTTTGCCAGTAACCGCATTCCACTTCAAGGCGCTCGGCTATGCCGGACAGACACACGTGGAACACCCGATGTGGCCGACACGTGGGCTCCTGATGGACTTCCGTCCCCGTGAAGGTGACCTCCAGGGTTTAACCTAGACTCCCTTCTCAGATCAAAGGTAGGGGCTGCAGGCAGATCCTGGGAGCAAGCATGCAGCTGTGATGGTTGGAAGAAATCTGGTTTGCTGAATTGCTTGAGTGGAAAAATTTATTTTTGAAACTTGAAATGAATCATCACAAACTCCATCAGCAAAGGAGCGCTTTGAAAAGCCTCTTCGAAACCACACAAAAATAAGCAAAGCAAAAATCTTGGAAGCATTCTAGGGAGTGAACCAGGCGCCCACACCTTCTCAAAAACAAGTCTTCCTAGTAATTGTGCTGTCTTGCCCCAAAACTCTGTTGCTACATACCTGAGTCTTTCTCCACGGATGGTGGAGAATTTTCTAGAAAAAAGTCATCGTCTTTGTGACATCGTCAACACGGTATCAAATGAAGGCACTCTAGGGACCTCGGCCCCTGGTCAAGGGATATTTCCTTCAGGGCTCTGGGTGTGGGTAGACATCTGAGGGACAGGTTCAGGTAGTCCTGGGAGTTCTGAGGGTGATCTTCTGTTAGACCTGGGTCCCCCAGGCTTTGAAAGCACCCAGTTTGTCTCAAATGGGTACCATGTCGCTGGGCTTCTTTGGGGGTGGGGTGGGCACATCTTTCTGAATGGCAATTAAGAGTGTAATAAGAGCCGGGGTTGGTGGCTCAGCCTGTAATCCCGTGCCTTTGGGAGACTGAGGCGAGTGGATTGCCTGAGCCCGCGGGTTCGAGACCCGCCTGGGCAACTTGGCGAGACCTCATCTCTACAATAAATAAAAAAAATCAGCTGGGCGTGGTAGCGCGCCCCTGTAGTTCCAGCTACTTGGAGGGCTGAGGTGGAAGGATCGCCGGAGCCCAGGAGCCCAGTAGGTTGAGGCTGTGGTGGCCGGGAGCGGCCACTGCACTCCAGTCTGGGCGGCAGAGTGAGACTCCAACTCAAAAAAAAAAAAAAGAGTGTAATAAGAACCCATGTGTGCTCAGGACAGCAAATCAGCACAGATGAACAAGTGATCCCATCCTTTGACATGTCCCTATCCTCTGGAGCCTGCAATTTTTCTCCCTGTTACTCCCCAACTCCCTCCCACCCAAAACAAACAAACAAACAAACAAACAAAAAAGCCAAAAACATAAAACCCAACACCCTTGCCAAATCCTATCTGTTTCTCTCCAGAACAGTCTTATCTTCTCCACGGGCAAATCCCATCATGCAACTCTCCTCCTCCAGCCCCTCACAGAGAAAAAGTCCCCACCAGGTGCGAGTGGTGGGACCCCCTGACCTCTCTGCCCCTTATTCCAGCCCCTACCCACTGTCTTTGCCGTAGTCATCTCCGTGGGGTGGTGTTGCCCGCCACACAGGGGATGCTGTGAATGTGTTGAGACATGTTTGGATGTATAGTTGCCAGGAAGCTCGGAAAAAGGTGGAGGGGGGTGGGGAGCGTGAGTCCATTTGGACTGCTTTGACAAAATGCCATAAACTGGGGGGTTTAGAGACAGAAAAGTGTTTGTCAGAGTTCTAGATGCTAAGAAGTCCAAAATCAAGGCCCTGGCAGATTCAGGGTCAGGCGAGGGCACGCTGCTCACAGATGGTCCTTCTGGCCGTGCTCTCACATGGTAGATGAGGCAAGCAAGCTCTCTGGGGTCTCTCTTCTAAGGGCATGAGTCCCGCTTGAAAGAGATACACCTTGTGACCTATCACCCCCCAGAAGCCCCTCCTCCTAATTGCACCACCTCATGGGACAGGCTTCAACATATGAATTTGGGAAGGATGTGGCCCATTCAGACCATAGCAGGAAGTTACACATTTACCGTCCAGGGCCAGGGATGCTTAGTGTCCCAAAGTCTGACAAAGAAGAGTCCAGAATCCAGCCTCTCCCCAGCCTCCCAACCTCCCACCGAGATACTTTCCCTGGGTCCCGGGCAGCTCAGGTCCTGTGCACCTGTGTGGCCCTGGCCAGGTATGCTCCTTCCCCCCACCCTTCCCCACACCCCCCTGCCCCACCTGACTGCCCTCTATTCATCTTTCAGGAGCTCAAATACCGCTTCCTCCAGAAGATTCTCCCTGACTCTCTGGGCTAGGTTGTGCCCCCATATTATAAGCTCCACGGGCAGCCTGTAGGACTGGACATGCCAGGGACATAGCAGTTACGTACAAGATGCCCAACCATCCACTCTGACCTCAGGTAAGGCCCCAGAGGACAGGAGAGGTGGTCCCCGGCTTGCTGACCTCCAGGTCCACTGTGCTCTCCACGTGCCTGGCATACCAGATACGCCACGATCTCAAATAAGTACGCTTCTTTCCTCAAAACACACTCCCTTCTCTCCAAACCCAACCCCATTCCTGGGGTTGAACACTTCCCAAGCTCTTCCTTGGCTGGAATCCCTGCTACCCATTTTCTGTCTACCATTCACCTTGCAAGACACAGTAGGCTCATTTTCCCAAATTGCTCTAATCATAAAATTCTCCTTGACCTGAATTCTACATTGACCTTCAGTGCCTAAGCAATGCAGTCTTAATTTCTCCAATTTGCACTCAAAACTGTCTGCAATTCAGCTTTTGTCTGCCTTCTCCAACTCCTTGGCTTCTGCCCTTGAACTGCTCGTTGGCTACAGTTTTCCACACCGGTCCTGAGTCTTCCCACTCTTTTGGGTTCTTCCCTACACTGGACTTTACGGCTAACCCTAAATGTTACCTCCTCCAAGAAGCTATTAGCAATCCCACGTGAAAGGCACCTCTCAGCCCTTTTATTTCCAATAACGTTTTATCTGTTTTACTTGAAACAGCTATCTTCTACTTTGTGCTAAAGTTATTCCTGTGCAAACCTGCTATGGTTTGAACATGTCTCCTGAAGTTCACGTGCTGATCTCTCGCGGGCTGATGTTGGGAGGTGGACCCTGATGGGAGGTGTTTGGGTCATGGGGAACCACCCTCATGAATGGATCAGGGCTGTTATCACAGAGTGGATGGCTTTCCTCTTCCTTTCACCAACAGCCTTCCACCATGGACGAAACAGCAGGAAGGCCCTGATGAGATGCTAGCCCCTTGATCTTGGACTCCCCAGCCTCCAGAACCATGAACTGAACACATTTCTGTTCATTATAAAGTACCCCGTCTGAGGCATTCTATTATAGCAGTACAAACCAGGCTAAGACAGAATCGAATCTCTTTATCAGACTACAAACTTTGAAGGTAAGACCCACATTGATATATTGACTTATCACCCTTAAAATCCACCACAGTGCCTTGGACATAAAGATTACATGAATGAATACAGTTTATGAACCATAATAATACAATAATTTTTGCTTTGTACCTTATTGGGGAAATATGGAAATTAATTCTAAATTATTCATTCCATTTATAGGACGTCAACTCATTAACAAGAATACCAATGTCCCTCCCCTGTTCTATGATGCACGTAATATTTATGATTTATTTCACCTTATGCAGTTTTCCTCAATAGATTACTGCTTGCAGAAGAACAAACAGAAAACCCCTGTGCTGAGCTCAGTAAATACAATGAGACAATGACATTGATGATGACGACAGTGATCCTAAAAAGGGGGGAAAAAATCATCCTATGGGCTGGCTGCTAGGTAATTTGCCAAATTTGGAGGAAATAGACAAGGGTAACAGACCCTAACTTGAAATTCACTGGGTGCTGTCTTATAGGTAAATTAGCAACTACTGGGTGTCTATGCCCCTTAAATAGTCCATGTTAGGTAATGAATGGATTTACATGATGGAATCTAGGCAAGCTACAGCAATTCCACTGTAAACTACCAGCCACACACTCAGAGCACAAGATCCTAAGAACTCCAGGATTAGGAAACCAGCTTCTCTGCAGACGGGCCACATTAGTTCCCTGTGATTCAGGCAAGCAAACGGCCATCTTGTAAAACTTCTAAGAATCCAAAGGCAAGAAGTTTTGAGTTAGGAACACAGCAGGCTGCCCAGATAAAAAGGGGAAGGTAGTCTGCAGATGGTACTTGTATCCAGTCCATGCTAATCACGGTCTCTTTCTTTTCATGGCTCACCACAGTCTCAAACTCCTGGGCTCAAGCCATTCTCCTGCTTCAGCCTCCCAAGTAGCTGGGATGGACTACAAGTGTGTGTCACTGTGCTCGGCTAATTTTTTTGTTTTGTACAGATGGGGTCTTCCTAGGGTGCCTAGGCTGGTCTCAGATTCCTAAGACTCAAGCAATCCTCCTGCCTCGACCTCCAACAGTACTGGGATTACAGGTGTGAACTCTGCCCACTGTCTCTTCTTATGTGCTAAAGCCTGGGCTTGGGTAAAGAGGATGACATCAAAACTACTCTTCTGCTAATCAGACACATGGCTTCCCCTACTAGTCCATCCTGCTACGATGGTGGCTGCTTCTGCCAAAATGTCATAGCTTCTGAAACAAAAGCTCATCTATTCCTCTTATGCTTGCAAACCATTACTTACAAAGCCATTTAAAACACATTAAATCCATAATGGATAAAGATGAATCACAAGAAAGGTTCACAGTTAAAATGTTTTCATGAGAATGCTCTTTTGGGGGGGTGAGGCTAGAAGCAGACAATGTTATTCTCTGATTTAAAGACTTAGGGACCCTCGAAGGAAAAGGAACTCGGATGGAATGGAAAGAACTAGTCATGGGGCGTAATGCATCCGCGGTGCCTGCATTCTCTCTCTGTCAGTATTTAACAGGTTAAAGAATCCCAGTGAGGATGAATCACTTCTGCTTGAATCACACAACGCACTGACTCAGAAACAAAGATGCTTGGAAATGATATTCTTTGGTTCTTTGAACAATAAAAGGCCTTGTCTAGTCAACACTTGGAGTAATTTCTCCCAGGGGGATGATCACTATTTGAGAGGGATGAAAGAGGAGCAGTCTCATGATACGTTTTCATTTTCTGAGCCTAAAGACATGTCTTTTTGAGGCCGTGCTCTGGATGTATTAAGAAGTGTGAACAAGCATGGCGTCTGCCCGGCTCTCAGGCACCCTCTATCCAGCCATAGAGGCAGACGAAAACCAGTCTGAAGAATCAGTCCTCAGATGAACTATAACTTCAAAAGGTATGTATGCCAAGGAAAGGAGGCACCGGAAAACTAGGAATAAGATTAAACTCTTACAAGATTTGAGTTCTTCTGCATATGGGTAGGGAGGGCTTGGAAATGAAGTCCAAGAAATTCAGAGAATTTCAAACTCAGGGACAAGCGTCTGAAATCCATTCCATTCTAGCACACAGCTTTTCTTCAAGATCCCCGACTCAACTGTTATTAAAAATTGGGTTTAGAATTCCTAGTATTCCAGCTATCCAGTCAACTGGAAAGAAAATGGGTTCTCAAAGCCAGAATTGGTGAAACCTACCAGCTACAAGCCTGAAACTGGCTCTCCTTAGACGGGAGGCATGTTTTTCCTCTAAATGTGTTCTTGTGATCTCTCACTCTACAGAGCTGGAAAAAAATCGTAAGGGAGGCAAAGCCCCTTGACAACAGTTGAAATCACACAGCCCTTACCATGCTCCAGTGCTTTCATGGGAAACCAGAAGAGGATGAGGGAGTGGACCAAGGCGTTGATGCAGTGACCCCAGAAAACCTAGAGGGAAAACAAACCAAGGCAGTGAGGAGGCGCCCAGAACCCCGACTTCCACACACTCTCAACAGACGCTGCATTGTGTGGGAGTCCGGCAGCTCCCAGGTCCAGGAGAACCCAGAATTCTTGAATTTAGAAAACAAAACAAAACAAAAAAACCCCAAACTAACTAATTCTTCACTTTTGCAAACAGATCACTAGACTATCTCCAGGTAATATTACTTTAGTACAAAGACCAAAATCTATATCCACGGAGATGTAGACCAACACACCTTCCATTTGAAATATGAGTTATAATCCGTTTCCTTTAGCATTGTAAGACAGACAACAATATTACACGACCATCCAGAAAAAGGGTATTAGGTCAGCATGGTTAATAACAGACTAAAACTCTGGACTTTTGAAAGCAATTGAAAAACATTTTACCCTGAGCCCGCGGGTTCGACACCCGCCTGGGCAACTTGGCAAGACCTCATCTCTACAATCAATCAAAAAATCAGCCGGGGGTGGTAGCGTGTGCCTGTAATTCCGGCTACTCGGAAGGCTGAGGCGGAAGGATCGCCGGAGCCCAGCAGGTCCGGGCTGCGGTGACCGGGAGCGGCCACTGCACTCCAGTCTGGGGGACAGGGTGAGACTCCAACTCAAAAAAAAAAAAAAGAAAAGAAAAACATTTTACATGTAAATTCTAACTATTCTTACTTTTTAGTTTTACTCCTTCAAATCCCTCCTATTCAATTTTTTCTTTAATTTAAGGGTTTGGGGGTAATATCATGCACATTTGAAAGTTCTCTTTAATGCTTAAAAGGTCAAACCAGAGAACATAAAAATTTAGTTTGTTCTGAAGTTTAGTTTCACTAATATATTTCAACCACCTTTTAACCACTGAGGTGAAGATGATTAAAGCCAGATTAAATTTATTTAAAAATCTACAAGGTGTTCTGGGAACTGTCACATGGTTTAATCCAAAGTCATGATGGGATAACATAAAGTCATGAGAAACATTATTACAAGACAATGGAATTTTCACCATTTTGTTTTATTTTTTGAGTCAGGGTCTCACTGTCTCCCAGGCTGGAGTGCAGTGGCACCATCACAGCTCACCACAGCCTTGACTTCTTGGGCTCAGGAGATCCTTCTGCCTCAGCCTCCTAAGTACCTGGGACCACAGGCATGCTCCACCATACCTGTTAATTTTCGGACTTTTTGTAGAGATGAGGTCTCTCTATCTCACCTAGGCTGTTTTTCCCCATTTTAAATGTTCATTTTGTACCACCCTCACCTTTATACAAAAAAACCAAAAAACAGTCTTCAGCACGTCTGCACACAAGCTTCAGGACACTTAGCAGTCCTGCTTCTGACATGAGTCCGTTCCCTACCCACTTCCCACCTCAAACGGGTTTGAATTCAAATCCCACAGAAAACAGATTGATTTACATAAATAACATGGTGGCAATGGGTCCTATTTTCCCTTTAAGGACCCACTGTCAACAAGGACTGGTGACATCGGTTATCCAAGTCTCTTCATATGTGGAAGACAGCAGAACTCATAGGACTTTTCTTGGATTCTGGTCTCAGATCTGCCTGTGGAGCCTTCCCAACATAAGGCAGCTGGGAAGGATGACCGTCAGTGACCTCTGGCTCAGACACCAGGCCTCTGAGAGGCCACTCCCCGTATCATCCTCACCGGGGCCCAGGAGCTGCCCACGTCCACCGTGGCCACTGCCAGCACACAGGACTGGGACTGAATTGGGCAACAGACCTCTGTGGACACATCGAGTTCCTTCCTGCACTAAGACCAGGACAGGAGCATGGCCACGCCCAGGGCCAGCAGCTGTGCTCCCATCTCACCCCTCAGCAGGCTGGGCACACAGCTTCCCCGTGGGGACACCCAACTGCTCTGCCCCTCTCAGCCACGACATGCAGCTATGCGACCCCCCGCCACTGTTCCAGACTGCACAGTCCCCTCAACACCCAACCCAGCTTCTGCGTGAGTTTCCTGGGATCGCCTACACATTTGGGGGCTCTTTTCAGATTCTCTGGTCTGAAAAATAAACTACTCATGACTCACTTGACCGCTGAGTTCTTATCTAGTTACTTTTACTCACTAGTTGAAGAAATATTTCCTTCCTTCTTTTTCTTCTCTCTCTCTTTCTCTCTCTCTGAGACAGGGTCTCTGTCATCAAGGCTGGAGTGCAGTGGTACAATCACAGCTCACTGCAGCCTCAACCTCCTAGGCTCCAGTGATCCTCCTGTCTCAGTCTCCTTAGTAGCTGGGACCGGCATCATGCCATCATGCCCAGCTGATTTTTAATTTTTTTAAAATAGAGATGGGGTCTCACTACATTTCCTAGGCTGGTCTGGAACTCCTGGCCTTAAGCAATCCTCCTGTCTTGGCCTCCCAGAGTGTAGGGATCACAGGTGGGTTATATGCAGCTGTAAGCCACCATGTCCAGCCAAAACATTTTCTTTAGAATGAATAACCCAGCAGGTTAGGCAAGCTCTCAGAGGGGACGAGTTGACACACCCTGTGCCAGTGGACATGTCACCTCAGAAGCCATCTCCAGTGCCCTGGGCTTGCTATGTGTGTGGGGGTCATGGTCTAAGTGCTTCACAGATGTTCTCGCAGGTCTCAGACCTCTGGGCTCGGGTGCTCCTCCTGCCTCAGTCTCCCAAGTAGCTGGGACTTCAGATGACCAGAATGGAACTGCAAGAGACCCAGCGATGGCTTCTGGGGTGATGCCCCTGTGACCACGTTCTGCTTACCTTTGTGTTGAAGCCTTCCGCATTCTGGGTGATCTTGTAGAGTTGTGGAAACCTGAGCATGCTCTCCTGAGTGCAAGACCTCTCGAAGATTCCCAGAGTGAAGGGTGGCAGAGCGGTGAAGATCTGCACGGAGAACAATGAGCTGTGAGAAACGGCCCTTCAGACCCGCGTGGCCACCACAAGCGGCGACTTCATTTTTACTAAAGTCCAAATTGGAGACTGTGGGATTCCAACTTCCCAGACCCCCTCCAGACAGAGAAAATAAATGAAAGACCATTTTTTACATTCATCAGTATACTATGAATGCATCGAACGCTAGAAACATCATAAATGCTTGGTCAGCCAAGAAATCGCATTAAATGAACAACTGTCTTCCTTTGTCAGACGAGAAGGGATGGAGGACCCCACCACACTTAGCTCTGTGAAGCGTTTTGTTTTCTGTTCTTGCTAACTTGCACAATTTTATAGCTCCTCCCTCTGATTTTATACTCAAATTTCAGGAAGCGTAATGTACTTCATTTATTCACTCAACAGACATTTACTGTGAATAAATTATGTGCCAGATACTGTGGTGAGCACCAGGAATACAGAGATCTACAAAAAGGTGGAGGAGGAGACCAGGAGTGGTGGCTCACACCTGTCATCCCTGCACTTTGGGGCGCTGAAGTGGGAGGACTGTTTGAGTCCAGGAGTTTGAGACCCAGCCTGGACAACACAGCAAGACCTTGCCTCTACAAAAATTTAAAAAATTAGCTGAGTGTGGTGGCATGCTCCTACAGTCCCAGCTACTTGGGAGGCTGAGGCGAGAGGATCTCCTGAGCCCAGGAGGTCGTGGCTGCAGTGAGCCGTGATCGCGCTCCAGCCTGGGTGCCAGAGTGAGACTCCGACTCAAAAATAAAATAAAATGAAACAAAACAAAAAGAAGAAAGAGGAAGCAGGTTGCTGACCTCCAGGGACTCCATTTACTGCACAGGTCATGGGGTGGGCGGCAGGGCCACATGTATATAAAGATATTAATCATGGGGCTCTGTAAAATTACTCAGGGGGAAGACGGTGGAGGAGAGGGGACAGTCACTACACACGATTCTTCTACCAAAGTGTATCTGATCCTGAAGGTACCGGACGTATGGACTGGGCAGGATGACAGGCACGTGGGCAAGGGATGCCTTAGGAAGCACGCCTGTGAGAGGAGCGCCCTTCATCAAGGCTCCAAGGACAGATGAACATGGTAGCGGTGCTGAACAAAGTTCCTGGGAGTTCACGTTTGCACTGAGTTCCTACACTGGCCCCAGCAGACCGGACCAAACCAGGATGGGGTCTCTCGCGTGAAGGGCTCAGTATCAAAGAAATCCGGGAGGTTCACAGACCCATAGAGGGGGCCCACTTTACCTAAGCCAGCGTGACAGGGATGTCTCCTCAGTTTTAACCCTATGAGGAGAGGAACAGTGAAGTGACCCATATGCTTTTTGTTCCATTTCTGCTTTCTTAGCCCTTTTCTGCCTACGAAGCTGACCTCCTCTGCTCATTCTATCTCATAGAATGAGATGGCCCCCGATTTGAGTATTGCTAACAAAAGCCAATTCAATCTTTTTTTTTTTTGAATAGTAGTCTCACTCTGTCACCCAGGCTGGAGTGCAGTGACACACTCACGGCCACCACAGCCTCCGCCTGCTGGGCTTAGGCAATCCTTCCGCCTCAGCCTTCCAAGTAGTCTGAAAGACAGGCATGCGCTACCATGCCCAACTAATTTTTTTTTTTTTTTGTAGAATTTTTTGAAGTTCAAAGCTTTGAGAAATGGTGTTTACAGT
>CAUYQG010096195.1:0-22216 GCA_963574415.1 Tarsius wallacei
GGAGCCCAGCAGGTCGAGGCTGCGGTGGCCGGGAGCGGCCACTGCACTCCAGTCTGGGCGACAGAGTGAGACTCCAACTCAAAAAAAAAAAAAAAAAAAAAAGTTGTAAACTTGTTTTCTAATTGTCTGCAGATAAAGTCCTTAGGTTATCCTTCGGGGCTGTGTTGCACAGCAAGCATGTTGGAAAGGCTGGAGTCGCGACCGCGCCAAGATGCCTGCCTGGAGAGGCCTCCGAGGAGGAAGCCTCACAGAGGCGCAGTGTGCCTGGCTCCTCTCGGCTCGCTCTGTGTTCACTCAGTGAATTGTGGCAGGCGGGATTGCAGGCGTAGTCAGTTGCTGCTTTCTCTCTCTCGGCCTGCATAGTGGTAATTGGACTTGCTAAGTTGAGTGTGCAGAGTGCTGTCCTCTTCAAATCCCCTTTCTTTTCAGAGCGGCACTATGGGGGCTTGAAAGCGACTGTTTATTGCCCTACAGATTTCCTCGCTAAGGATTTGGTGCAAGAATGTCTCACGTGTTTTTGCCTGTGGCCTGGCTTGTGCAGTTTCCATCTATATGTCAGATATGTGTGACAATGGTTAACTTAACAAATTCTCTTGTAAACGGAGGCCAAAGGCATTTTTTTACTTTTGTCTGTTTTGGTATTCTAACTTTTATGGAAACATGGCCCAAAAGCCCAGGAGTGACACCCACTTCCTCTAAAGGTAATTTTTGGTTGTGTTTGAAAGGACACCAAAAAGGAAGTGCATTATTTCAGTTAGGAAAATAAGGAAGTGGCACTGATTTCACATTAAGTGGCCATAGAAAATGGTTTTAAGCCCTTTTGCAGGGGAAAATCTTTTTTTTTTTTTGAGTTGGAGTCTCACTCTGTCGCCCAGACTGGAGTGCAGTGGCCGCTCCCGGCCACCGCAGCCTCGACCTGCTGGGCTTCGGCGATCCTTCTGCCTCAGCCTTTCAAGTATCCGGAACTACAGACATGCGCTACCACGCCCGGCTAATTTTTTTATTTATTGTAGAGACGAGTCTCGCCAAGTTGCTCAGGCTGGTCTCGAACCCGCAGGCTCAGGCAATCCACGCCAAAGCCTCCCAAAGTGCTGGGATTACAGGCTGAGCCACCAAGCCCGGCTCAGGGGAAAATCTTAAGCAAGCTTAGGAATCTGAAATTCTGAATCCCAACATTTTCTTTTTCTTTTTTTTTGAGTTGGAGTCTCACTCTGTCATCCAGGCTGGAGGGCAGTGGCATGCCCTTAGCCACTGCAGCCTCAACCTGCTGGACTCAGGTGATCCTTTTGCCTCAACCTTCCAAGTAGCCGGAACTACAGGTGTGTTACCATGCCCAGCTAATTTTTGATGTATTGTAGAGATGAGGGCTCACCAAGTTGTCTAGGCTGGTCTCAAGCCCCTGGGCTCAGGCAATCCTCTCGCCTTGGCTTCCCAAAGTGCTGGGATTACAGACTTGAGCCACCGTACCCGACCTGTCTTTCCTTGATGTTCTTTCTTTTCATTTGCAAGCCTTTAGTAGAACAAAAATAAGAGAAGAAATAGATTAAAAATACTTTTTTTGTTCTTTTTGAGTCAGGGTCTCACTCTTGCCTATGCTGGAGTGCAGTGGCATGATCCCGGCTCACTGCACCCTCCAACTCCCAGGTGCAAGCCATCCTTCTACCTCCTCCTCCTGAGTAGTTGGGACTACAGGTGCGCACCACCAGGTCCAGCTATTTTAAAATTTTTTTGTAGAGACAAGGCCTTGCTATGTTGTCTAGGCTGGTCTCAAACTTCTGACTTCAAGTGATCCTCCCACCTCAGCCTCCCAAATTGCTGGGATTATAGAAGTGAGCCACCGTGCCTGGCCTAAAATACCCTTAATAAGTTTCCACCTGTGTTTGTTGGAGGAGATACCACATAGTTCACTTAAGTTTAATAACCATGATTACAGAGAAGAATCTGTAGAAGTGCAGGATACCTTACTGAATGGAATCTTCAAGGGGTGCTAACAAACCAGCAGATGAGTTTTTCAGAGAAACGATGACCCTTGATGCTCATTTCGTTTTGCTGTAGATTCTCATTGTTGCCTCTGCCAGTCTTGAAAGTAGAAAGCAGGCTGTAATCCTAGCACTTTGGGAGGCCAAGACGAGAGGATAGCCTTAACCCAGGGGTTCAAGACCAGCCCAGGCAACTTGGTGAGATTTTGTCTCTACAATAAATAAAATTAGCTGGGCATGGTGGTGCACACCAATAATTCCAGCTACTTGGAAGGCTGAGGGGGAGGGATCGCCTGAGCTTAGCAGATCGAGGCTATGGTGGCCGTGAGCAGCTTGGGCCACAGAGTGAGACTCTGACTCAAAAAAAAAAAAAGGAAGTAGAAAGCAAGGATTTTCCTTGCTCTCTCCTTGGGAAACCACTCACATCTGTTTTACTGTTTCTAGGAATTTCCCCCTAAATATATACACTGAAGCCCACTGTTGTCCTGAGGACCCATGTGGTGGGGTTGCCTTAGAGGTCAATGCCTTTATGATTAGCTCCTCTTTGGTCTTTTTAGAACTAAGCCTTCAGGTTGAGTTTGCAGTAATGAGGTTGAACCATTTTGAGTGTTTCCTTGGAGAATACTTTCCCTTCTGTGGGTTCTTCCTGGAAAATACACCATGAGTCATTCTGTTTCTGGCCAAATTATTTTGTCTGCCATCTTTATTCCTGTGGTTGAATTGCTGCTTAGTTTCTTTACAACTTATGTGTGATTTTTAAGGGTTTAGATTAGCAAGTGGGATTGGTTTTTGCCATTTAAATCTCTTACTTCACGATTTGTTTGCACAGATCTGCAGAGTGCTGTAGTTAGTTAGTTAATTGCTTCTAGTTGTATTTGACTTTGGGTTGTGGGGAAGCATGTCCTTTTTTGGGAGATGAAGGAGAACATCCCATGCCCGTGTTCACTATATGGAAGAGCGTAAAGATTGAGAGTGAGAGTCAGGTCCACGTTCTTTCTGGCTTTCAGAGGTCCCAAGTGCATTGAGAATGGCTAAAGTGATGCCTTCAGGACTGACTTTCTTCTGTGTGCGGAATGATATGACAGTCCTGGTTAAGGGCTTGCTTGTGGTAACAGGACTGTCTTTGGGTGTCTGCAGAGGGTAGTGGTTTCACTTCTGTGCTAGAGTACTGCTTGGGCAGAATTTTCTTCAGTAACTGTAATTTCTTCTTCTTCTTTTTTTTTTTAGTTAGAGTCTCTCTTCCAGGCTGGAGTACAGTGGCATGTTTATGGCCACTGCAGCCTCAACCTGCTGGACTCGGGCGATGCTTCCACCTCAACCTTCCAAGTAGCTGGAACCACAGGCACATGCCTCCATGCCTGACTAATTTTTTTTTTATTGTGGAGTTAAGGTCCCGCCAAGTTGCCCAGGTTGGTCTCTGGACTCAGGCAATCCTTTCGCCTCGGACTCCCAAAGTGCTGGGATTACAGGGTTGAGCCACCACACCTGGCCATAACTTTAATTTCTTCAGGAAGGAACTCTGTGTGTGTGTGTGTGTGTGTGTGTGTGTGTGTGTGTGTGTGTGTGTTGGCAAAGCCACATTTCCCCATGATAAAATGGAGAATAAATATAATGATCTTAGTGTTTTAGCTTAAACTAATGAAGTGATGGTATAATTTTTTGGTATCTTTGTTTTGTTGTGGGTATAAACTTACTGTGATTTTAATGTACGTTTTTGACTCTAGATCAGATCAAACGTTGTCTGGCTTGTCTTCTAAAACTGGTGAGCTGCAGGCGATATCTCAGGTTTCTTCAGGATGCCTGCAGCACTTGTGGAGAACAGTCAGGTTATCTGCGAGGTGTGGGCCAGCAATTTAGAAGAAGAAATGCGGAAGATCCGGGAGATTGTGCTCAGTTACAGTTACATTGCCATGGTAAGAAGGTCTGCTCTGTGTGACTCACTTTAAAAAAAATTTTTTTAAATTTAATTTTTAGAGATGGGGGGTCTAAGCTCTGTTTTCCAGTCTGGAGTGCAGTGGTACGATTATAGCTCGCACCCTCCACCTTATGGCCTCAAGCAGTCCTCCTGCCTCAGCTTCCTGGGTGTCTGGGACCATAGCTGCATACCACCACACCCTGCTTAACTCACCTTGTATGGGCTTAGGGAATATTTAATGTGAGACTTTGGGAAAAAAAAATTATTGTATTCCACCAAAGCCATGGTAAATTAAACTTGATGGAAAGTTGTGTTTTTATGAAACATCAAGGTAGCCAATGCATCTGAATAGGATGTAACCTCTAGTATCTTAGGCTTTTAGTAATTTTACTCTGTTCAGATTTTTTAAAGCAGAAACTGTCAGCACATAGGATATATCTGTTCCACAGATACAGTGAATTTGACTGTACAATGTTTTTTAAAAAATCTAAAAAATTTGTTGCCAGCATTTAAAAATGAAGAGACTTCACTTACACTCCAAATTTCTGGCATCTCTGGAAAATGGGAAAATCTGGCAATGTGGGTTCATGTTCCTGCCTGACGCTGGGTGGCAGGAGAGGTACTGAGTGCTGTGGTAATATTCAGGGTCTCCTGGAGAGAGGCACGTGCTGTTTCTGGCCAGGTCTGGTCCGTGTTTGCACTTTCACACCTAGCTCATCTTACTCCTTTCCATTAGCTACTTTGCCTTTGTGATTCCTGCTTCAGAGTTTTAGAATTTGGTCTTTAACCTGGTATTCAGATCTCTGTGATCCCATTCCAGTCTTTTCCTTAGACTAAACCTGGCTCTTTATAATGTTTTCAGAATGACTGTGTCACTTCCCTGTATGTGTATTTTTATTCATATGATGTCCTCAACCTAGAATAGGCTTAATTGACTGCCTATCTACCTGATTACTTCTATTTACGTCCTGCTTATTTACGTCCTGCTTATTTAGGGTCATTAAATTGGTTTGCAAAGCTTCATGTTTCTAGTGCTTCAGTAGATATCAGCAAGGTCAGTATTTTGTTGTTGTTGTTGGAGTCTCACTCTGTCATCACCCAGGCTGGAGTGCAGTAGCACACTGCTCACAGCCATAACAGCCTCGACTTGTTGGGCTCAGGTGATCCTTCTGCCTCGGCTTTCTAAGTAGCCAGAACTACGGGCACATGCTACCTGGCTAATTTTTTGACTTATTGTGGAGATAAGGTTGCCCAGGCTGGTCTTGAATGTGTGGGCTCAGGCAATTCTCTTGCCTCCTCCTCCCAAAGTGCTGGGATTATAGGCGTGAGCCACCGTGCCTGGCATAAGGTCAGTATTTTAAGATAGAGTTTTGTGCCCAAGTTTGGGGTTTGTCATGTAACTTTTATAAGTTGAGGTAAAATTTTATGTATGAATTATCAGTTTAGCACCTACTGTTTTGTGGTACCTTGTCGTGAGAGACTTTTTCTTTCCTAGGACACAGAATTTCCAGGTGTTGTGGTACGACCAATTGGTGAGTTTCGTAGTTCCATAGATTACCAGTATCAGCTTCTGCGATGCAATGTGGACCTTTTAAAAATTATCCAGCTGGGCCTTACATTCACGAACGAGAAGGGAGAATATCCTTCTGGAATCAACACCTGGCAGTTCAACTTCAAGTTTAACCTTACGTAAGTGTCTGAGACATGTTTCAGTATTATTCTTAGATCTGCTATATTTGTGTTGACCGTGACTTCTGATTTCATTAATTTTAAGTTTTGTTTCTACTGAACCCAGGTAGGTGTTGAATAGAGCAGTCAAACAGAAGATAGAACAGGGAATCTGAGGAAGTGAAGCTCTGCTTAAAGAACTCTTACAGCACAACAATAAAAAGATCGATGACCCAGTTTAAAATGGGCAGAAGATCTGAATAGAAGACATTTCTCAAGAGATGACATACAAATGGCCAATAAGTACATGAAAAGATGCCCAGCATCTTCAGTCATTAGGGAAATGCAAATCAAAACCACATCTAGTAGGCTGGGCGTGGTGGCTAATGCCTGCAATTCCTGTACTTTGGGAGGCCGAGATGGGAAGATCTCTTGAGGCCAGGAGTTCCAGACCTTCCTGGTCAACAGCAAGACCCTATTTCTACAAAAAATGAAAATAAAACATCGCAGTTAAAATAAGAAAAAATAACTACATTGAGATTCCACTTCACACCCCCTAGAATGACTGTGACCCCCCCAAAAAATAATAATAACAAGTGTTGGTGAGGGTGTGGAGAAATTGGAATCTTCATACATTACTGCTGGGAGTGTAGAACTTTTTTTAAGAGAAAAGAGTCTTGCTCTGTCACCCAGGCTAGGGTGCAGTGGTATGATCATAGCTTACTGCAGCCTCAAACTCCTGGGCTCAAAGGATCCTCCCACTTTAGTTTCCCTAGTAGCTGGAACTACAGACACACACCACCATCCTGGCTAATTTTTAAATATTTTTGTTGGACGGGCACAGTGGCTTACTCCTATAATTCCAGCACTTTGGGATGCCAAGGTGAGCGGATTGCCTGAGCCCATGGGTTTGAGACCAGCGTGGGCAACTTGACGAGACCTCATCTTGACAATAAATCAAAAAATTAGCCAGGTGTGGTGGCGCATGCCTGTAGTTCCAGCTACTTAGAAGACTGAGGCAGAAGGATCACCTCAGCCCAGCAGGTTGAGGCTGAGGTAGCTGTGAGTGTGCCAGTGCACTCCAGCCTGGGCGACAGAGTGAGACTCCAACCAAAAAACACAGTTTTGGAGAGATGGGCTCGTGCAATATTGCCCAGGCTGGTCTCAAACTGCTAGCTTCAAGGAATTCTCCTCTCTCCTCAGCATCCCAAAGTACTGGGATTGCAGGAGTGAACCGCCATGCTCAGCCAGAATGTAGAGTTTTTTGAAAAGTTTTACAGTTTCTGAATAATAAACAGTTGCCATATGACTTAGCAGTTTCATATGTATGCTTAAGAGAAATGAATCATTATCCATGTAAAAGTTTGTACATGAATTTTCACAGCAGCATTATTCATAGTAACCCTGAATTGGAAACAACCCAAATGTCTACGCACTAGTGAATGGATAAATAAAATGTGGTCCGTCCATACACTGGCATGTTATTGAGCAATTAAAAAAATGAAGCACTGATACACGCTACACATGGATGAGCACTGAAGACATTGTGCTAAAGGAAAGAAGACAGCCACAAAGTGACACATCTAGTATGAGTATTTCTGTGAACTGTCCAGAACAGGCTTGTCTGTACAGACACCATGGACGAGTGGTTGTTATAAGCAGAGAATGGGGAGGTTTTGGGGTAATGGGAATTGACTGCTCAATGGGTATTGGCTTTCTTTTGTAGGTGATAAGAATACTCTATAATAATTGATTATGGTGATGGTTGTACAACTATGTGAATCCTAAAAAACACTGAATTGTATACATTAAATAAGTGAATTTTTTGCTATTTATCTCAGTGAAGCTGTTTAAAATAAAAAAAAGGTAAAGTCGCATCCCCATCTGTAGTTTGTAGATCAGTGTTCTGTCATTTCTTTTTTTTTTTGAGTTGGAGTCTCACTCTGTTGCCCAGACTGGGGTGCAGTGGCCGCTCCAGCGATCCCTCCACCTCAGCCTTCTGAGTAGCTGGAATTACAGGCATGTGCTACCATGCCCGGCTGATTTTTTGATTTATTGTAGAGATGAGGTCTCGCCAAGTTGCCCAGGCGGGTATCGAACCCGCGGGCTCAGGCAATCCACTCACCTCAGTCTCCCAAGGCGTGGGATTACAGGCTGAGCCACCGAGCCCGGCTGTCATTTCTTAGCTGGGTAATTTTGGGTCAGTCTTTTTACCTTCTGTAATTATCTATAAAACAGGGTTTTTAGTAACTGTTAAAATAGAAATAAGATATAGAGTGGTTGTTAATCAAGGGTAATTGAATCTGAAGCCTATCTGATAATCAGCACATGTTGATATAACTTTAAACATTTTTGATTAAAACAACACATAAAATCTACCATCTTAAGTAATTAATTGTGTAGTTCAGTGGTACATTCACATTGTTGTGAAACATCTCCAGAAATTTTTCATCTTGTAAAACTGTACCCATTAAACGACTCACATTTTTTTTGCCCCCTGCTCTTGGTAACTACCATTCTACTTTCTGTTTTTATGATTCTGACTACTTCAGATGCCTCATATAAGTGGATTAATACAGTATTTGTCTTTTTGACTGGCTTATTTCATCCTTAGGGTTCATTCATTTCTCAGTGTGTGACAGGATTTCCTTAAGAAGGCTGAACAGTATCCCCTTGTATGAATTTACCATGTTTTGTTTATTCATCTGTCAGCCCTTGGGTTTTTTCCTACCTCTTGGCTGTTGCAAACAGTGTGGCTATGAACATCGGTGTACAAGACTTCTTTGAGGTCTTGTCTTCAGTTTTTTTGGATACACACCTAGAAGTGGGGTTGCTGGATTATATGGTAGTTCTGTCTTTAAGTTTTTGAGGAATTTTTTAGTTTTTAAATTTGGGGGAGACTATAATTTTACTGATTGCGTGAGGTAGAGTATTTCTTATTGGGTCTCAGTTTTTTAATGTAGCTTTGTTTAACTAGGCATCAGGAATGTTTGATAGCTTAGGAGTAATTTTTGGATTGTTTATATATTTTGAAGATTTCTTTGAGGTTCAGATAATTTTGGGAAATGAACTGGATCTTTCCCTTAACTGCATTTTTAAAAATTCCATTGTCAAAGTCTGTAGTTTGAACCATAATGATAATAAAATACAAGGAAGAAAAGTAAGGGTTATTTTATTGAGGGGTTTGGGTATGTATGAGTCTATTAATTTTAATTTTTTTTTTTTTTTGTCGGAGTCTCACTGTCACCCAGGCTGAGTGCAGTGGCACGCTGGTGGCCACTGTGGCTTCGACTTGTTGGGCTCAGGTGATCCTTCTGCCTCAGCCTTCCAAGTAGCTGAAAATACGGGCGTGCACCACCACACAGTTGGTGGTCAATTTTTTAATTTATTGTAGAGACAAGGTCTTGCCAGGCTGGTTTCGAGCTCCTGGGCTCAACAATCCTCTCGCCTCCAACTCTCAAAAGTTCTGGGATTACAGGCGTGAGCCACCATGCCCAGCCATGTATGAATTTAAAATAATGTTTACTTAAAGAAGAACAGAAAATTGTGATTCAATACTAGTTTTAATTTAGTGGAAAAAAGTTAGGATTGTAGCGGTTTCTTTCTGGTTTTCTAACCCATGTTTATATGAAAAGCAAGTGAAAATCTAGGGGAAAAGGAGTTGTCTATCTTAATTCTCTACTTTCGTGTTATGTGATATTACAAATACTCCTGTGGCTAAATTAATGGACGTATCTTTACAGTAAAATATTATGGCAGAGTTACAAAAGACGTGGTAGATTTGTGAGTACTGATCTGGAAAGATGGTTTATGATGTATAGATGTAGGGATTTTTTTTTTTTTTGAGTCAGGGTCTCACTCTGTCACTCATGCTGGAGAGCAGTGGCCTAGACCTTCTGGGCTCAAGTGATCCTCCTGCCTCAGCTTCCCAAGTAGCTTGGACTATAGGCATACACCACTGCATCTGGCTAAGTTTAAAAAATTTTTTGTACAGACTAGGTCTCGCTATGTTGCCTAGGCTGGTCTCTAATGCCTGGTTTCAAGCAGTCCTGCCTTGGCCTCCCAAAGTACTGGGATTACAGGTGGGAGCCACATGCCTGGCTCAGTTGTAGGGATTTAGGTTTGAATGTATAGTTAGAGGAAATAGTCTGGAAAGATATAAACTGAGTTGTTAGGTAATCTGTGGAATAGCATTATAAGAATATTAATCTTTTCGTTTTTTATTTTTAAATTTTTTGCTTAAGTTTTAAATGATTATCACCATACCAAATAATATGCAACAAGTTATTTAATGTTACCATTAGTAATCTTAATTAAGAGAAACTAAAAGCCACTCAAACGATTATGCTAGTAGTCACTGTGCTAACCATTGGCAGGAATGGACTGTGAAGGCTGGGGTCTGCTTTTCACGGGTTAAAAATAACAATTTACTACTTTTCATAGATAAGACCCCTGATCTTCAAGAAAGCATTAGAGAAAAAAATCGTGTACTTCCTTTGTTTTTTTTTTTTTTGACTTGGAGCCTTACTCTGTCACCCTGGCTGGAGTGCAGTGGCACGCTCATGGCCACCACAGTGTCGACCTGCTGGGCTCTGGCGAGCCTTCTGCCTTAGCCTTCCAAGTAACCGGAACTACAGGCGCACGCTACCGTGTTTGGCTAATTTTAGATTTATTGTAGAGACAAGGTCTCCCCATATTGCCCAGGCTGGTCTCTAGCCGGTGGACTCAGGCAATCCTTTCACCTTGGCCTCCCAAAGTGCTGGGATTACATACTTGAACTTGTAATCTGCGCCTGGCCTTTTTTTTTTTTTAAACCAAATCTAAGAAAGAAAAAGTTTCCATAATGGTATATATGTTAGGCATAGAAAAATAGACAACATGATACCCTAAGAAATAGGAGGTAAAAAGTTGAAATTGACCAGGCATGGTGGCTCATGCCTGTAATACCAGCATTTTGGGAGGCCAATGCAGGAGGATTGCTTGAAGCCAGGAGTTCAAAACCAGCCTAGGCAACATCGTAAGACCTTGTCTTGTTGCAAAAAAAGAGAGAGATATGAAGTCTTCAGATAAAGTTCTAAGTCATTACAAAGTAGTTGGGTTTGCTACTCCAAGTGAAGGGAACCTTCTGTATAATACAGAGAAATAATTTAATGCCCTTTCGTAAGAATGGGACTCAGGCTTTGCGAAAGCTTCATATTCCAGGAGGACATCTCAAGTGCCATCTAGGGAATACACATGTCTTTCTTCTCCTACCCATTTATGTGGTCGTCTTCATGGGCTTCTGGCAGAATGTTGCAGGAGGTCTAGAGGGTGGTCATCTTCTCCTGGTTCTCCTTCACATTGGTGCTGCCGTTGCTGTGGGACCCCAGAGATGTAGCTTCCTTGGGCTTGAACTGTCTACTTTGCAGGCCACACTGTTCCATTTCACCCTGAGCCGCCACTGCAGCCTGCTTCTTCCTCTGGGTTTTTCACTTGCAGGCCTTGGACACCTTCTTGGTGGCCTGCTGCTCGGCCTGCAGCACCAGCTGGGTCCTCTGCAACTGATGGGCCATAGGGGTAGTGACTCTGAGACCAAGGCAGGTGGTCTGAATGATCTTGGAGGCTCCCCGCCATCTTGCTCACAATCTGTGCCTATTTTTGTTGTTGTTGATTGATTTTTTTAAAACAATGAGCAAATGTGTACTTTTGTAAGTAGGAAATGTAGTCTGTGAGGGGAAATCCTGTTTTCCATCTGTCACAGAAATAAGATGGTCTACTTGGTATGCTTGCTCGCAAGAGTGAATTGATCTCTTCTCTGGTTTTGACAAGCATTTCAAGAACACTTGTGCCATAATTATGAGGTGATGGTGGTATTGCTCTCTCCATGTCTGTGTCGCTGTTCCTCAGCTAATAAGTGAGTACCTTGGTTTTTAGAGAGGATATGTACTCCCAGGATTCCATCGATCTCCTCGCTAACTCAGGACTACAGTTCCAGAAGCATGAAGAGGAAGGCATCGACACACTGCACTTTGCAGAGCTGCTTATGACCTCCGGAGTGGTTCTCTGTGACAACGTCAAATGGCTTTCATTTCACAGGTCAGTCCAGAGAACATCTCTCACTGGGCTACACTGGAGCACGGTATTGAACTTGGAGTTATTTTTGTAACTGTGGCTCGGCTCTGTTCGTCAGTAGTAGTTAGAAGTTGAGATTGTGTCTCTTGCCTGTGTTTGCTTTTCAGAAAACGTTGGCGCTTCTACTGGGTTGCTGGGCATAGTATTGGCTCTGTCATGTGGCCATCAGGGGGTGTAATTCCAAGTGGAAATATGGAGGGTGGAGAGCGTCACAGCACTTGGTTGTGTCTTTTAAATGGTGACTGTTCTGGAGTTTCCCAGGTACTTGAAAGCCAGATTCTTCCTAGGAGATGTTATTTTACCTTTTCTTTTTTTTTGAGTTAGAGTTCCACTGTTACCCAGGCTGCATGCAGTGACATGATCACAGCTCTCTGCAGACTCACCCTCCTGGGTTCAGGCAATCTTGCCTCAGCTTCCTCAGTAGCAGGGACTACAGGTGTGTACCACCACATCAGGCCAATTTTTTGATTTTTTTGTGGAGATGAAGTCTTGCTTATTGTCAAGGCTGGTCTTGAACTCCTGGGTTCAAGTGATCCTCCTGTTTTGGTATTACAGGCGTGAGCCACCTGCCTGGCACTTTCGGATTTTTGATTATTCAAATCCACATTTAAAAAAATAAACGCTTGGGTTCTCTTCTGTGTCTCCCATATTAGTCTATTAAGTTCTTATTTAATAGAAATTTCAGATTGCAGAAATCCCTAACACGAAGTAGGAGTATACTTGAGAAATGAAATGGTTGAGTGTGGGACCTGGTGATTGCTGCTTTTTCATCTCTGTGCTCTGTTCTCTCCTTGTAGTGGCTATGATTTTGGCTACATGGTAAAGTTGCTTACAGATTCACGTTTGCCAGAAGAGGAGCATGAATTCTTTCATATTCTGAACCTTTTCTTCCCATCCATTTATGATGTGAAATACCTGATGAAGAGTTGCAAAAATCTGAAGGTATACAACATTGTTCTTAATATCAGTAGCAATAATAACAACAAAAAAGTACAAAGAAAAGCAGACTTACATTGCTTTATTGCTGTGCTCAGCATGCATTCTCGAGTGCCTGCTAGTGCCAGCGTTGTGCAGGATAGGTGTAATGGAGAGCTGGTTCGCACAGGTGTTTGTGTATCTGGCTTTAGCATGGGTTTGAAGGGAGCCCCCTGCTTCCCTCGTCCTAAGGCAGCCATTCTCACCTGAGCAGCAGTTGGCAGCATGAGGTCTACATGCAGTTTGTCAGGGAGGGGGCCCATACTGTACCAGATTCTTAGAGGAGTTCGTAACACTAGAAAGTTCTAGAACTTACCACCCTAATTGTTGACATAGAGCTTTGCCTTGTCTGGAATTGGACTGGCACCTACTATTTCCTCAACCTAGTTTTCCAGCAGTTTTGACTTTAAAGGCAGAGATTTGGTAAAATTAACAATATAGAAGAGAAGGGAGCAAAAAGTAGAATATACCACAGTGCATCACTTGAAAAAAGGGAAGAAAAGAGTTAAGAGCTAAAGGGGGGTTCTAAGGCCTGTTAAGTAAATGGTCCATCCCAGCTTCTTGCCACCAGCATCCAGTGAACGCATGAATGGATTCAGCTGGCCCTACTAGAGGCACGTTGGCCTGTAATAGTCTCTTTGTTTTTCTTCCCTCTCCAGGGAGGCCTTCAGGAAGTGGCGGATCAGCTGGATTTGCAGAGAATTGGAAGGCAGCATCAGGCGGGCTCCGACTCCCTGCTGACGGGTATGGCCTTTTTCAGGATGAAGGAGGTGAGCTTCCCAGTGTGAGCCTCTGCAGTGCCTTGCTGGAGGCTGAGGAGGGGTCTGGTCTTTGTGGGCTGAGGCTTGTTGAACATTTGTCATTTCTTTGGGAAACTGGTGGCCACTTTGGAAGTGGTTGTTTTGGTTTGTGGGGTTAAAAGCATGTCACAGGTAGCGGGAGAGGCAAAAGGAGGTTCTGTTGTGGGAGCCACTGCGAACACCCGGGCACCTGCAGCAGACCCGACCCGGGAAGGGTGCTTGTAATCCTCCCTGCTCTCATACTGACAGCTCCCTGCCTTGCCTGATTTCTCCAGTGGGAGTTCACTTGGCAGCCCACCCACTTGTGTTATGCCAAGGTCTGTTGGTTACTAAGTATCCTGTTGAGTTGAGGTAGTCAGCAGAGGCTCTGAATTTCCCCTTTCAGTTTCCTTACTTACCTACTCAGCTTGTGGATGTATGTGAGGAGTTAGAGAGAAAGAGAAGCTGTTTGGAAAAATTAAGTAACTTCATTGACACTTGGATGAAGGGGTCCGATGAGCTGATCTGTAGACATGGGTCTGCTTTTAAGAGCAGAGTGTGGGCCGGGTGCAGTGGCTCATTCCTGTAATCCCAGCACTTTGGGAGGCCTAGGTGAGAGGATTGTCTGAGCTCACAGGTTTGAGACCAGCCTGGGC
Organism: Tarsius wallacei; assembly: GCA_963574415.1. Lineage (NCBI taxonomy): Eukaryota > Metazoa > Chordata > Mammalia > Primates > Tarsiidae > Tarsius > Tarsius wallacei. Next base: position 14,084 of record CAUYQG010096195.1, read on the forward strand.
AACTTGGCAAGACCTCATCTCTACAATAAATTAAAAAATTAGCCGGGCCTGGTGGCACATGCCAGTAGTTCCAGCTACTTGGAAGGCTGAGGCGGAAGGATCACCTGAGCTCAGCAGGTCAAGGCAGCAGTGGCCGTGAGTGTGCCACTGCATTCCAGCCTGGGCGACAAGAGTGAGACTCCAACTCAAAAAAAAAAGAGAGCGGAGTGTGGACAGGGACAGTACATTTCGTCTTTGTCACTCTCAATTGTAAACCACCACGTGCTGGGAAATGGCCTGTGGTTCTTGCCTGGGGATGGTTTTGAACTTCGGGGTACTGTCTGGAGACATTTTTGGTTGTCATAGCCTGGTAGGGGAGGGTGGTGTGCCTGGCTAGGAACGCTGTGAACATCCTGTGATACTGGATACCCCCAGATTAGGAATTCTCCTGCCCTGATAGTGCCAGTGTTGAGGCACCCTGCCGACGGTGCTCATGTCCACTTTCCACAGTGAGCCAGTCTGCATCCAGAGCCCACACTCTGGCCATTGCCACCTGTTGGGGAGAAGGGGCAGTCCTGTGAAACGGGCAGCATGGCACAGAGATCATGGCCAGCGGGAGAGGTCACAGAGAGCATAGGCCTGTTAGGAGGAGAGGCTTCTTCAGAGAAAGGGGCATGAAGACAGCTGAGGAGAGGGTTAGCGCGCCCCTTTGCTTAGTGGGTTCTTCCTAGTTTGCTGGGCTTCCAAGGCTTTGGGAGAGTGGGTGGTGCTGCTGAGCATGTTTGTACTTGGCGTGGCCCCTGGCATGATTCGCACCATGCTTCTCTGTCCCGTCTGCAGTTGTTCTTTGAGGACAGCATTGATGATGCCAAGTACTGTGGGCGGCTCTATGGTTTGGGCACGGGAGTCGCCCAGAAGCAGAATGAGGATGTGGACTCTGCCCAGGAGAAGATGAGCATCCTGGCGATCATCAACAACATGCAGCAGTGACGGCGGCGGTGCGCGGCCTGGTCCCTGTGTGGTGCTCACGGTGCTGACTGGACTTACCTTCTTCCTGAGGGAAACCGCTTCTGAGCAAACTGCCTGCCATCTGCACTGAGCAGAAAGACTTTTGTTTGAAGACAAAAGATTTTATTTTAGACCAGAAGAGGGGTTTGCTCCGAATTTGTAAACAGGTCTTCCCTGTCCCTCATCCCCAAGCCTCTCTCCGTTGCCTCCTGCCACCAGCATCCATGGCTCTTATGACACCTTTTAAAATATCCAGGACAAGTCTGAAACACACTAGTAAAATGTATATAACTCTTACCTGTTGTCCTTCTTCTTCTTTTATATTTGTTGTTAATCTCTGATGATGAAGATTCTTGCTGCGATTTCCAGCTGAGCTGAGTGTCCTAGGAGCAGTGGAACAGCGTGGTGTCCTTGTGTCATGGGCTCTAGACGCTGAGCCTCCCTCCCTGAGGACATCTGCCTCCTGACTCTTTCGTAGTCTTTCTAATGTGTTACCGTGTGGAAATCAATTGCTCAGTGCTGAAATTTGAAGACCAGGTGATGAAACTTTCCTTAAAAGCAAACAGTTCTACCGAATCCGTCTACCCTTCATTCATGAGGAACTCCAGGATGGGAATTAAGCTGACCGCTGGCGTATCTTAAAGTCTGTCCCATTGTGCTACCAAGATTTACTGTCATGTATGCGTCATCTGAAATTGAGTTTTCTTATGACAAAACATCCTGGACTTGATCCTGAAGGGAGAATGAGAATGAGAATGAGAATCCCAGTCTGTTTTTTCAGCAACATGACCTCAGATGGTTACCTGTGTCCTCCCACCTCTCATTTGCACTTTCCCTGCATTGCCTTCCAGCAAGCCTGAGGCATCAGGGAGACAGTCATGTGAGCGCCAGGAGCGTGAATCTTGATAGTGGTTACCTGTCAACAGGGCAGCAAGAACTTGGCTGAGAGTTCTTATGGAGTGACATCCCCACGGCTGGGTAGGAAGCTCAGAACTTTTTTTTTTAAAGCTAGTCATTTAAAAAGTACACTGTTTTTTTGAATGACTACACAGTGGACAATTTCAGAAAACCAAAAACTCCTTTGGAATGATGGAAATAAAAAACAGAAGTCACTGAAGTGGATGAATAGTCTTGCATTTAAAAGCTATGGAAAACAATTTGAAATGATTAAGAAATGTCAAGTATTATAAGCTGGTATTTAAGATGCCTGTAAATATTATTTATGTTTTTAATTTTGTAAAATAAAGATTTTTTTAACCACTAGCATGAAGTTTTGGTCTTTCCTAGGTACAGGAAAGTGCTGACCCTGGAAGATGATCATCGCCGTCACTGCTAGACTCGGCTCAGGACTTTGTTTCCATTCTGTTGGCACAAAAAAATGCAGGGTTTTGAGACATCTGGTACAGGAACAGATCTAGAGTTCTGACCAGAAGGTTCACACATCAGAAGAGAGATCTGTCACTTTATTTAAAGTTGGAGTCTCACTTTGTTGCCCAGGCTGGAGTGGCACAATCACAGCTCACCTCAACCTTGACCTCCTGGGCTCAGTTGATTCTCCCACCCAGGCCTCCCCAAGTGTTGGGATGACAGGTGTGAGGCCCCATGCCTGACCTATCACTAAAATGTGTGGTGAAAGCAGCATTGTCAGTGGTTCTCAACCGGGGTGCTGTGGCATGCTGGTGGCTGTAGAGCCCTAAACAAATTTGCATTGAAATAGGCCTTTTAATCTTTTCTACAATGAAGACAAGTCAGGAGAAATGCTGCAGAAAAGGGTTAAGGATCTCACTGTTGTGTGGGGTTCTGGCTGTTGCAAGGGAGGTAAGTGCTTAGTAGAACAGAGCTAACAAAAGTGCAAGTCTCTTAGAAATGGCCAGCGTGGCCTGTGGTGTGCATGAGTGCACAAAGGGCCGTGGGTGTGATGGTCCTCAGAGGGGTGCTGAAGGGCAGCCGTAAGGGGTGCACCTCCCTCCTTCCACATACCTGCCCAGTGAGTCCAGTGTTCCGCCATCCACCCTGCAGGGCTGAAGACCAACCACAAGCCCAGCTGTCGGCCAGTCTGCTGGGAATGGGCTCAACTTAGAGCCCTTTTAGTCCAAGCCATCAATAAGTCTTCTTTCAGCCTCCTGGTTTATTCCGTCTATACATTTTCCTGAAGCACCCACGGAATACTAGGCACTTAGGTAGGGATAAGGCAGTATACAGATGACGAACTTCCACCCTTGGAGTTTACGGTTGACCTGTGCTGCCAAGTGGCGAATAATCACACAAATGCATTTTGTGAACTGTAAAGTACAAGACACCGCTGTCCCTGAGGCTGAAGTTCAGGGGACAGTCTTTTTAGAGAAGGGACATTTAAGCTGAGCGCTAAAAGAGTAGGAGGAGCCAGGCGGAGGCATAGTGGGGCAAAATCCCAGGTGGCAAGAGCAATTGGTGGGTGCCAGCAGCCGACCAGTGCGGCCAGAGTCCAGAAGCAAGGGTGAGGGCCCTGACAGGAGGCCAGGAGCCAGGCAGGAGCTTGGCCCTGTCAGGGCCTTGTGAGCCACATTCAAAACTTTTATCCAAGAGCCACGGGAAACTACTGAATGGTTGGTTTTAAGCAGCGAACTGACAAAATCTGATCTGCAATTTAGAACAGTTCCTGCTAGATGGAAAGTGGAGAATTAGCAATAAGAACAGACTCGGAGAAATACTGGGAGGCTGTGCACTCATGTGGGTAATGGGGTGTGGAGTTAGGGGAGAGATGCTACAGATAAAATGACTTTGGGCCTGGCGTGGTGGCTTACATCTATAATCCCAGCACTTTGAGAGGCTGAGTGGGAGGATGACTTGAGGCCGGAAATTCGACACCAGCCTGGGCAACAAACAGTGAGGCCTTGTTGCTACTAAAAATTAACAAGCCAGTCATGGTGGCATGTGTTTGTAATCTCAGGGGCATAAGGGGCTGAGGCAGGAGGATCACTTGAGCCCAGGAGGTAGGGGCGCTACAGTGAGCTATGATCACGCCACTCCAGCCTGGGCAACAAAGCGGGACACAGTCTCAAGAAAAAAAATTACTTTGGATGGGGATAGAGGACCAAAACAAATTGGTTAGTGATACATCCTTGCCACTCAAAGTCAACTCCTCAATGCTTTGGCTCTTTGTGGTTTTAATAATGAGGGAGATAATAACTGAAAACCAGTCATTCAAATGATAGTAGCTTAACTGTATTATACAATATTGGAAAGAAGAGAAAACTTCAAGAGGAAAGTTATCATTTTTGTTATCCTTCTGCTACTGGGTAATTTTGTTGTTTAGTTTTTTTTTGAGTCAGAGTCTCATTCTGTTGCCCAGGCTGGAGTGCAGTGGCATGCTCATGGCCACTGCAGCCTCGGCCTGCGGCTCAGGTGATCCTTTTGCCTCAGCCTTCCAAGTAGCTGGAACCACAAGCATGTGCCACTACGTCCTGCTTTTTGATTTATTGTAGAGATGAGGTCTTGCCAAGTTGCCCAGGCTGGTCTCGAACCTGTGGGCTCAGGCACTCCTCTCACCTCAGTCTCCCAGAGTGCTAGGATTATAGGCATGAGCCACCGTGCTCAGCTTTTTTTTTTTTTTTTTTTGAGTCAGAGTCTCACTCTGTTGCCCAGGCTAGAGTGCAGTGGCACGCTCATGGCCACTGCAGCCTCGACCTGCTGGGCTTAGGTGATTCTTCTGCTTCTACCTTCCAAGAAGCTGGAGCCACAAGCATGTGCTACCACACCCGGCTAACTTTTTGATTTATTGTAGAGACGAGTCTCACCAAGTTGCCCAGGCTGGTCTCGAAGCCCTGGGCTCAGGCAGTCCTCTTACCTCTGCCTCTCAAAGTGCTGGGATTACGGGTGTGAGCCACGGTGCCCGGTGCTTAGTGAAACTTTCAAATAGTAACTCTGGTTCTTACCAAAGCAGTAATTGAGGAGTGTGCAGGATTCCTCCACCTCCAGGGAATGGTTTGGCAAATCACAGAAGAGTTTAGAATTCTAGATTTTTCTATCTCTGTAAGTGCTGTTGTTCATTTCAGCAGATGGTAGAACTGGAATCCAGTGCTCCACTTGGCCATGCCTCTTGATGCCTTTACAATCAAGAAGGTTTTCCACCCCCAATAACAACACATCCTCACAGCCACTTAACTGTGTGTAAAAGCTGTGGATCTGAATTCTATATATTTCCTTTATTAGAGGTCATTAACCTCTAAAGCTAGGCACATGCAAATGTCTTTGAAAACTGCCTCTTAAACTTTTTCCTTCCTGGAGGAAGTTCCTGGTGATGAATTTCACTCTTGCTGCCCACAACAACCCCAATCCTAGGAACTGAAAAATAAGGCAGACACACCAACAGGAAACCTTCACGAGGAATCCCAAAAGAAAGTTCCATGACCAGGAAGAAATGCTCCCGCACCCCCAGACTGCCTGATTTTCCTGTCCTAGCAACTGGGCTTTACAAGGCATCTGTTCCAGATGTCGTTCAACTGTCAAAGTTACACAGCCAAGGATTTATAGTTAAGTAGCATTCGGGCTCCTGTTATGCTAAAGGTGGAGTCCAGTCATCCGAAAGCCATGTATGCAAAATCAGGAGTGTGTGTTTTTCTTCAGAGTATCTGTGGCTTTAATTCTCGAGAGAGCCCTGCAATGCAAAAAAGACTCAGAACCGCTAAAACAGTAATTTCATCCTAAGAGATTTAATTGCCATCAATCATTTCTTATAAAACAGAGGGAAAACACACATTTGAATCAGTTATTTGTTTCTCTAAAGCTTTAGTAAGAGATCTGTCCAAAGAAGCCACATTTCCAACCTGAAGTTCAGACAGGATGAAGGGTCCACGTGATGGCTGAAGCCTGTTTCCCATTCAGACTTCAGTCTTGGGACGAGTAGAGTGGGACAGCCTGGGTTAACAGAACAATTTAAAAAACTGTTGTCATAAAATGCAGCAACCTCACCTCAGACAAGAATGCCATGTCATGTTGGCTGAGGTGTTCATAAAGGTAGCTTGTGTGTAGGAACACTGCGCTTTGAGTGATGACAAAAGCTTCTCCTCTTTGGGTAAAACCCACATAAGGCTTTGGGGATGTCCGGCCATCACTCTGCAGGTGTGAGCAAACAGTGACTGCTGGTTTTTCAAGATCTTTCCTCTGGTGGACACCACGCTGTCCGAGGGCACATGGAGCTGACTCAAATGCCACCCTCACTTGCGTGACTCTGGATTGCTGCAAACACATCTAGGGACAGGTTGAATGTCTTGAGGTGCAGCTGCAGAGGTGAAAGGTGGCAGGTGCTCTGAACTTGGTAGTTTCTTCAAGGCCTGCGCACGCTCACGTGAAGACCTGGCGGTGTCTTCTGTAAGCTTTAGTGTTGCCGTATTTCTGAAGGAGCTCCTGGGCCTGCCGCTGCATCTCTGGGGTCACACAGCCAGGACACTGGGCTGCGACGTGAAGCAGGACAAGGCAGCACTCCAGCACATCTGGGAAGGGCCAGGCCTGCAGGACGACAGGAGGATGAATAAGGAAGTGCCTGCACAGAAGGCAGCAGTGGCTCAGATGCCGCCCTCAGGCACGCGAGCCAGCTCTCCAACGGTAGCGCCCTTTCTCATGCTTCAGCAGTTAGTTCAAGGAGAGACGTGCTCAAAATGATGGCAACTGGGACATCCTTCTCAAATGGCAGAATCTCCTAGAGTCTACTCAAATCAACCCCAAAAGCAATGCTTCCATTATGACTAGGGCCACAGCCACACAGCTTACAAATGTATGCTAATACATGATACCAATTTAAATTGGACTTAACTCCCAACTATTAAATTGGTTTGGTTTCTCTAAAGAATGAGGTATAAAATTGCTCGTGTGGGTCGTGGAGCTTACCGGGAAGGGAGCCGAAGTCCGGTCACCTTTACGGGGCCTAAAAGTAGGGTTTTGGCCTAGTTATCGTGTCCAGATGTGGTTCGAGATTCTCCCTGGAATGGCCATGATGGGCGTGTGCGTGCTCATTCCCGGAGTGGGCACTGCCTACATCCACAAGTTCACCAATGGGGGCAAGGAAAAAAGGGTTGCCCATTATCACTATTACTGGAGTTTGATGGAAAGAGACAGACGTGTCTCAGGAGTTAATCGTTACTATGTGTCAAAGGGTTTGGAGAACATTGATTAAGGAAGCATTTTCCTGACTGATGAAAAATGACTCAGTTGTGGTCATCTACCCCTGCTAGAAGGTTATGAAGTATGTTATGTAGCATGCAGTGTGCTATGTAGTGCTTAATGAAAATAAAATGAACAAAAATCAAAAAAATAAAATAAAATAAAATAGCTTGTGCGATCCGTAATTCTAGTCTCACCAGATAGCTTCACTAACCAAAGTCACTGGATCCTAAATTTTTAAGCACATTCAAATAGGTAGAGTTTTTATAAACCGAACAGACAAGTTTCTTTAAAAATTTGGTATAGTCAACTGATAACACAAAAAGCAATGTTTTACAGCAATGAACTGCTATAAATCTTACCTTAATACTCTCAGGAAACATAGCTATTTTCTGATTTGCCTCTGTAAGCCTTTTGGTCAATTCAGGCAGAGAAACTGGCTCATTTTTTTCTTCTTTACTAGTTTAGAAAAAAAAGTACAAGTCATATGTCTTGCCCTGGGCAACTATTCCCCTCCCAATTTTTTAAAAAAAGTTTTGATTCAAGGTCTCACTCTGTCATCCAGGCTGGAATATAGTGGCATGATCATAGCTCACTGCAGCCTTAATCTCCTAGGCTCAAGTGATCCTCCCATCTCAGCCTCCAGAGTAGCTAGGACTACAGAGGTCTGACACCACACTCAGCTAATTTTTTTGGCATATAGAGTAGGGGTCTTACTATGTTGCCCAGGCTGGTCTCAGGCTCCAGGGCTCAAGTCATTCTCCTGTTTTGACCTCCCAGAGTGCTGGGATTACAGGTATGAACCATCACACCCAACCCCTCCCAACTGTTTTTATTGTAGTTAAAAAAAAGAAGAAAATATAATATGAAACTGTACCATCTTTTTTTTTTTTTTTTTTTTTTTTTCTTTGGTGAGTCACACTTTCAATCAGACTTGAAAGCCGTTGCCACACCTTGCTCCCCCAGCCATGACCCCCACGGAGCCCGGGATCATACCCCAGAAGCATA
>CAUYQG010096197.1:91-14423 GCA_963574415.1 Tarsius wallacei
AAAATCAAAATCACAGACAGAAAATGCAGAATAGTGGTTGCAGGGGACTGGGAGATGGGAAAAATGGGAGTTATTGTTGAATGGGGACAGAGTTTCATTTGGGAAAGATGAAAAGGTTCTGGCGATGGATGGTGGTCACAGTTGCATAACAGTGTGAATGTACTAATGACCCAGAACTCACACTTACAAATGGCTAAAAGGATCAATTTTGTGTCATATACATTTTATACTATAAAAATGATTAGTAAAAAATTCCAGATAATATTCATCTCTGGGATGAGGAAGAGAAGCAGCTGAAGAGGCACACACGTGGGCTTCTGGAACATAACCACGTGCCCTTTCTTGACTGGTGGCAGACTCACATATGTTTATTTTATTGCTTTGAAAAATCATACGTGGTCAGGCTCAGTGGCTCAGACTGCAATCCCAGCACTTCGGGAGGCCGAGGCAAGTGAATTACCTGAGCCCACAGGTTCAAGACCAGCCCGGGCAACTTGGCGAGACCTTGTCTCTACAATAAATCAAAAATTAGCCAGGTGTGGTAGCGCACCTGTAGTTCCGGCTACTTGGAAGGCTGAGGCTGAAAGATTGCCAGAGCCCAGCAGGTCGAAGCTGGGGTGGCCATGAGTGTGTCACTGCACTCCAGCCTGAGTGACAGAGTGAGACTCCAACTCAAAAAAAAAAAAAGAAATTTAAAAAATAAAGGCTACACGGTCAATTGATGGTAACTTAAAAAAAAAGAAAATCATACATATATTTTTCCATGCATGATTTTGTATGCATGCTATATTTGTTAACATTTTCAACACGTGTGTACATATAAATAGTAGCAATACAAGCTCATGTGGTAAAACTATGATGAAAAACAAGGGAATTTACAAGCACAAATTCAAGATTATGGTTCTCTCCGAGCGGAGCGGCAAGAGAGGAGCCCTGGGAGGGAACGCCAGTGAACCACGGAGGTCAGGTTTTTATTTTATTTATTTATCTTTTTAGATTAGAAAATATAATTTATTTTAAAATTAAATTGGAGAGAGAGAGAAAGAGGAGATTCACCTCCCCAAGGTAGGGGAGGGCGCCAAAGCCAGGAAGCATGGCAACATCAGAGTCTAGCAAGGCAATGGCCAGAGGTCAGGTTTTAAACTGAGCAGTGGGGGACCCAGGAGGGGCCATGACATCATGATTCTTTATTTCTTCTTTTTTTTTTTTTTGAGTTGGAGTCTCACTCCGTCACCCAGACTGGAGTGCAGTGGCCGGGAGCGGCCACCGCAGCCTCGACCTGCTGGGCTCCGGCGATGCCTCCGCCTCAGCCTTCCAAGTAGCTGGAACTAAGGCACACGCTACCACGCCCGGCTAATTTTTTGATTTATTGTAGAGATGAGGCCTCACCAAGTTGCCCAGGCGGGTCTCGAACCCACGAGCTCAGGCAATCCACTCACCTCAGCCTCCCAAGGCACGGGATTACAGGTTGAGCCACCGAGCCTGGCTATGATTCTTTATTTCTTACATATATTTTATAAATATTAGTTTTGATCTATTCAGTATTTAATACATATAATATTTAAAGAAAAATCTAACAACTTTTTTTTTAATTTTTAAGTCTGGGCCTTATTTGTAAATCTAGCTCAGTGTCAAACACTGACGCCACCTACTTCATTGAACTTGTCCAGTCTACTTCTTTCCTCATGCCTTACTGACGTTATATGATGACCATATGGTCTAAAAAAAACATCCAGCCACAATGGCTCACACCTGTAATCCCAATACTTTGGGAAGCCGAGGTGGGTAGATTGTTTGAGCCCAGAAAATCAAGACCAGCCTGGGCGACACAGCAAGACCTTGTCTCCACACAAAATAAACCAGTTAGCTGGGTGTGGTGGCGTGCACCTGCAGTCCCACCTACTTGGGAGGCTGGGGTGGAAGGATCGCCTGAGCACAGGAGGTGGAGGCTGCGGTGAGCCGTGATCATGCCACTGTACTCCAGCCTGGGCGACAGAGTAAGATCGTGACTCAAAAGCAAAAAGAAAGACTTGTGATGTGATGAACAGACAACTTTAGTACATAATAGACTATAATTCTTCTTAACGCAAGTGATTACAAGGAGAAACGCCCTCCTTCAGGGGTATAGGAAGATTTTGCTGAGGTTCTTCCAGTGCCTTGAAGGGTGCAAGCCGGGGGCCGGGCCACCATGTCCTGGGGCTGCATCCAGCCAGTCAGCTGCCTCTGCCCCTTTCCAATATTTGCAAAGGAGCACTACATAAAATACAACCACAGAAACCACCCTGTCATATTTGACAAGAAAAACATTTTCTAGGATGGTGCCAAATATCTTCACTATCATATCTTAGCCGAGTCCTCATCATCACAAATGGCCTCAAAATGAGACCACTGACCTCTTCTCCAAATGAGAGTCCAACGCAGTCACAAAAACAAGAAAAAACGAAGACGTTTGCTCTACAGGGTGAAGCAAACATCCTGTTACCAGAACACACATTCTGGTAGTGCCCTAAGAATTAATATTTTATAGCTGCTGTCAATAGCTTATGACCGGCACGGTTATATGGCAATGTATTTTTTGGTTTGGAATTCTTACTTACTAAATGTAAATATTTTTAAATGTACCACAAATTTTATAGCACTGCTTTTGTGCTTCTTCATTTTGTAATAAATCAGGGGGTCTAAAAATTAGGGTTGTCAGATTTAGCAAACAAAAAAATACAGGACTCCCAGTTAAATTTTCATTTCAGCCAGGCACAGTGGCTCATGCCTATAATCCCAGCACTTAGAGAGGCTGAGACAAAAGGATTGCTTGATCCCAGGAGTTTGAGACCGGCATAGGCAACCTGGTGAGGCTCTGTATCTACAAAAAATCACAAAATTAACCAGGCTTGGTGGCACACACCTATAGTCCCAGATACTTGGGAGGCTGAGACGGGAGAATCACCTGAGCCCGGGAGGTCAAGGCTGCAGTGAGCCATGATCGTGCCACTGCACTCCAGCCTGGAACAGAGTGAGACCCTGACTCAAATACACACACACACACACATATACATACTTAACTTCAGGTAAACAAATAAATATTTTGCTTGTGTCTTATGCAAAATTTGGGACATACTTATACCTTAAAAAAGTGTTTGTTGCTATCCAAAATTAAAATTTAACTAGATATTGTGTATTTATCTGACAATGCTATTAATAATGAATACCTACCCAGCCTCTCCTCCTCTGTGTGCCCTGGATTGTGTGGAAAGTAAAGCAACATTTATTGAGTGTCTGCTCTGTATGAGCCCAGTGCCTCCCAAGTGTGATCTCATTTAAACCTTGCAACTACCCTGAGAGTTATTAATAAGCGAACACAAAACTTAAATAATGTATTCAAGGTGAGACAGCAAGCATCAGACGGATGAGGAATCAAATTCAGGTTTGCTTCTCAAATCTGTGTACTCTTGCCCTATGTATGTCCTATCAGGAAACTTTCAGATGAGGTTTTTCTTCAGTAAAAAATGGGGGAAGTAGCCGGGCTGGTGGCTCAGCCTGTAATCCCGCGCCTTGGGAGGCTGAGGTGAGTGGATTGCCTGAGCCCGCGGGTTCGAGACCCACCTGGGCAACTTGGTGAGACCACATCTCTACAATACATCAAAAAATTAGCCGGGCGTGGTAGCACACGCCTGTAGTTCCAGCTACTTGGAAGGCTGAGGCGGAAGGATCACCGGAGCCCAGCAGGTTGAGGCTGCAGTGGCCACTGCACTCCAGTCTGGGCGACAGAGTGAGACTCCAACTCAAAAAAAAAAAAGAAGCCTTTGATACTGTAACACTGTCTTCATGCCATTCAATATCTCCCTTTACCATATGCCACAGTTCTGAGTTTCCTTTCATTTTTCACATCCTTTACATGTAAACAACAGTATCATTGCACAACAACTACAATGAAAGCAAAGAGGATTATCAGAGAATTAATTAATATGAGTTGCCCGAATGTGATAAGCATATAGCGTGGATATTTTAGGTCATTCTTTATTTACCCAGATTTAGATTTTCTAAAAAATATAGACCATAAATTATTTCCAGCAGCAATTTCCATTTTGATATAATTTTACAATCATTTATATAATCTACCTATAAAATGCAAGCTATTTTGAAAGAAAGAATATTACGTATAATAAAAAAACAAAGTTTTGTACCCTAAGAGAGCTAGTGAGGTGAGGAATAGTATTTGTCAGCATTGTTCTTTGAGTGTTACTACTCTCCTAGTGAGTGTTTCTGGCAAATGTTCAAAAGGACTTCATGATATTTTTATTTTTTGTTCTTTTTTCAGTGGACTCAGATTCTTTTAGAAGAATAGTTTTGAGCTCAGAAAATAATCAAGTGATTACTTTCCAAAAAATGTTGTCTCCAAATTGTTACTCTGAGCAAGACTGTTTATATAGCATTAACGTCTTGGTTTGTGCCAAAAGGAACTATAATTTAAAGCGCGCGCACACACACACACACACACACACACACACACACACACACACACACACACACACACACCCCCCCCGGGCAAACAACCAACTCCCTCCTCCCCAAATCATCATAACAAAAAGGATTTGTATTACTACTGTGTTCTTAGAAAAATCTCTGCTGGATAATTCTAAATAAATTCCTGACGATTAATCAGCTTTGCTCTTGAGTTGCTTAAAGGCAGACCATAGACTGAGCACAGGTGAATGTTGATTTTAGAAAACTGATGTGGGCTACTGGAAAGCTGATTCTCACTAGGAACATGTGTTAACCAAAAGTTCCTTAATGAAGACTGTCCCATTCACAGTCCCAGAAGGAGTTTAGTTTATTGATTGCTAGCTTCAGTGCTTAGCAAACACTGAGGGAAAAGATGAAAAAACCTTCATGCTGATTTTTAAACTAACGTTTTAAAGTCTAATTTTCAACTTCATCGGTTCACATGGTGAGACTCCATTCCTGTACTTTTTAAGTTGGGAGGTAATTTATGGAAAATTATCTAATTAAATTAAATTTAATCCCAACTGTGTATTTTAGGGTCCGTTCTACAAATTGACATCCGTTTTTAAATTAGGGCCTTCCTCCTTTACTCTCTCTCATATTCTCTCTCTCTCTCTCTCTCTTGCTTCTTTTCGGCCTCTTCAACAGAATACCACACCACATCTCACCCATTAAGGTACTGTTTTGTGTCCTAGGACACTTCTCGAGACTATGTTTTGAGGGGTTTGAGTAGTGATGGTGATAACGGGTTTGCAAGGCACAGAACTGATTTTTGTTCATCTCGCTGAGCTGGCTTTTCTGAATTAAGTAGCTGCACAGAATGAGAGCCTGTGGGATCTGGTCAGTCACCTGACTTCATATATTGCTTCGTAAGTCTGAGACCAATCCCCAAATATAACAGCAAACTCTTCTACTTTCATTCCAGCCGTATGCTGCTTCCTTCTCTCCCACCTCCCGCCCCCCTTCCTCCTCTGCCTCCTCTTCTTCTTTTCACAATTTTTTAAAGTGTGGTAGAGCCTGACTGTGGTGCAGCTGGTAGGTTACTTGGTAGAAGTAAGTAGTCGTTTCAGAATGAATATCCAAGCCAGATGGCAAGCAGGATCATTTCAATGGAACGCTCCCCAAAATAATCCTTAAATATTCATGCTACATGTGCTCCCACAAACGGCAGAGCCCCTGGCTACATTAATATTAAATTTCTTAAAAAGCAAATATTTGGGACACTTTACAAGTTTATTTGTGATAAAACTGCCTTTTACTTGTTATCTTGCCTTAAAATGTCCTTCGGTTTTTAATAATTCTGAATAGGCTTATTTGGAGTAACCATTCATTCATGTATGTAATTAACAGATATATTTTGAGTGTGTCCATATGCCCAGACTGGCAAAGAACTGGAGTTATGCTGATGAGCAAGACACAGTCCTTTCCCTTAGGAATTTAATATTCTGTCATTTGATTTTTTTTTTAACTTTCTTATAAAACTGTCAAAGAAATTTTAAAGCACCTGAGTATCTTTCATTTTTATCTCTTGTACCTAGCCAGTCTCAGAAAGACGTCTTTCTTTTGTTTTGATTTATTGTAGAGATGAGGTCTCGCCAAGTTGCCCAGGCGGGTCTCGAACCCGCGGGCTCAGGCAATTCACTCATCTCAGCCTCCCAAGACGCGGGATTACAGGCTGAGCCACCGAGCCCGACCTCTTTTGTTTTAAAGAGAACAAAAGATAGAATACGTTGTTTCTACATTTAATTATTTATTTTAAATCCTCTATAATGTATTCAACAATAACGGGCTAAGTGGATAATTCGTTTCTAGGACACTTTTCTAGTTGATGAGAAGTAAAGATTTTCCTAAACAATATGTGTTTAACAACCTGGTGAGACTATCCATTTATACTCTTGTTTTAGATGATAATATACAATGATATATGGTATCATTTTTAGATGGAAAAAGTATCTGATCATTTATCCCTTTGGAGATTTGGGATTTTAGACTTCATGGTCTCATCATTGTTTCATCTTGCTTATGAGCCATGGTCAAACCTCTGGCAAATTTGCCCCCTTAAAGAAAACTGTCAGGGTGTCATGTCATTTTGGACCTGAAAGAATTCTAAATGCTACATTACTTGTCCCCCTAAAGTATTAGACTGAGAAAAATAAGCCAGAGAGATGACATGGTGTGTCCAATGCTTCTATTTGTAATTCAGGGAAAAGTTACCAGGACTAGGATGAGGCGGAACAAAATTCAAGACCAACTCTTGTATATACCAGGTCTCCATTCTCTTGACTTGCAACAGATCACTTTAATTTCTTTGTTTGGATTTTGTTATAGCAGAATAAAGGCAATGATATTTACATCCTTTTTATCAACTGATTTTTATGATGGACTTACAAACTGTATTACACCCCACACAAATTGAGTTTGCTGTGGTTGTTTAGCCGCTGATGTGGAGCTATGTGGTTTACCTATCATTTGACTACATCCTGGGCAAACATTGCTGCCATGACATAGTGTAGGATGGTGAGACAGCCATTTTACTAATGATGTATTGAAAGAAATCCCTTTGCGAGTTGGGGATTTCCTGATTCAACGACTCTTACTTGCTTTTGGCTTGTACTTGAAAAATCTAGGGCTTGTGACTCTCGGTCATGCTGCTGGGTCCTGGCTGCCTTTTGGGGACAAGCAGACAAATGGGCATGTCTCCATTGTTTGACCGAGTCTGTGTCAAGTAGCACAGCCTGCAACTACGTCATTGCTTGATCAAATATCTTAATCTTTACTTCAAAAACTCAGTATTTTCCCTTTGCATCTTATGTTGTCATGTATATTATTATGATCTGTGAAGAAGAAATAAAAGTATTTCCACTAGTCACAGTTTCATTTCTCCTTAAGCATTATTATACAAGATGATGGATTTTCACAGCCATCTCTTGGGCTCAGGGGTGACTTCTTCATTAATGAGGAGAGCTGGATAAGGGGTGAGACCCAGATGTTCACTGTCAAAGGCACTGAGGTAGGACAGCAGGCCCTAGGACATCATGTACCAGAAATGGTCCTGAAGGAGACCCCAAGGTCAAAGGCAGGAAAGTGAGTCCAGGACGGATCATCAGTCAAATAGACAAGACAAAAAACCAGACTTAAGAGGCGAAGCAAGGAGGTAGAGGAATCAGGGAAGTTGAAAATAAGAAGCAAAATCGTAGAAAGCGTGACGTGGTCAGTGGTTCCCAAACTTTAGGGTATATCAGAATCTCCTGCAGGGCTTATTAATATGTATAGGGCTCCCCCCAGCATTCCTGCATCAGTGAGTTTGGGATGGGGCCTGAGAATCTGCATTTCTAACAGGCTCTTAAGCGTTGTTGTTAATAATGCTGGTCTGGGGACCACACCTAGAGAACCATTGGTCTAGATGAATTCACAAGGTAAGCCATAGTGTCTGAAGTAACTTTTCATGAGCTCCCGGGATACTTGGTCAGGTGAGTCAAGTTTGTGAGAGTGTTGGGAACAGAATAAAGAAATATAACAGTCTGGCTTTCCTGTGTTTAAGTCAGATGCATAGCTCAGAGTTTATGAGAAAGTGAATGTCCTTCTGTATTAAAATTCAAAATGAGAATTTATATTCTTGCCATAAAACATACATAAAAATTATTCCCTCTGTGAAGTGATTTATTTCCCATTTTTGTGGTTTAACAGCTAGCACAGTGCTCTAGTTAAACCCGTATACTCTGAAGTAGACTGCCTAGGGTCAAATCTTGATTCCACCACTGGGTATGTGCCCTGAGGTCACAAGTTTCTTAAACTCTCAGAAATTCCTTTGTATAGTGGGCATACTGTCAAGTGCATAGTGTTGTTGTGAGGATTAAATGAAGCAGTGGCTTTAAACCACTTATTGGAGGACCTGGCATATAATAACTGCTTCATAATTGCTATTATAAGATCACCAAAGTAAATGCCTTTGTTCAGGAATGTGACTTTGTATACAATGCTTTGGTAGTTATCTCAGGTTTAACCTGATAGGTTGTTCTCTGTATCTATAATTCATTACAACTCTTTCGCTAAGAATAGCCCTGGGTTGGCGTGAAATTATAAATTATATGCAAACAATGTGATTCAGAAACCAAAGTGGATTACAGATAGCAAATAATCTAAAATTGCCTCAAGCAAATATCAGACTAAGAAGAAAGAACACTTTCTCTAGCCCAGTGGTTAAGAGCATCAACTCTGGAACCAGATAGCCTGGTTTTGTATTCTGACTCCACCCTTCACTTGCTCTGTGACCTTGAGCTAGTTTCTTGTCCTCTCTGTTCCCCAGAATCTTAATCTGTTAAATGGTGGTAATAATAATAATACCTATGTTGGAGAGTTGTTTTAAGCATATGTGGCCTTGCTTGTGTATGTTCACAGACTCACAGAAACACACACACACACACCCGTCAGTCATCTATATAAAGTGATTGGACTCTATAACGGAAACATACAAAATGCTTAGAACAATTCCAGGCATAAAACAAGCACTGAAGGAGTGTTTGCTGTTATTTATATTTTGTTCGTGTGTATGTATCTTTTGGGAGGATTTTGTATTAAATGAAAGTTAAATCAGAGAAACTGTAATGTTTTCCCCCATAGTTCAAGATACTACAGCCTAGATTTGTAATAAATTTGTAAAGTTGGAAACAAATCCAGTTGTCCTCAGTATTCATGAGGGATTTACCCCAAGATGCACCCTTCTCACAAGGATCCTAGCATTCTTCTATAAAATAATGTACCATTTGCAAGCAACCTACATACATTGTCCCATATACTTTATATCATCTGTGGATTGCTTGTCATACTGAATATAATGTAAATTTTCTTTTTCTCCAAATGTTTTAGATCCAACCTGTAGATCTGGGGACTGACTATACTGTCTTAATCAAACTGCATAAGAAGGAAAGCCCCTCTTCACACCCACCTACAGCCGCCTTAAAGATATAATTGGCATTTCATTTACAACCAGAGCTAGTAGCTTTAAGACGCTCTAGCCTTTAATGGTGTTCTAGGAAAAAAAGAGGTCCCTTTCATACCTACAATATTTCTAAAAATGTACTTTTAAGGGATGTCATTGAAGATGTTATTGCCAGGTTCTGTGGTCTTTTCTCCATCTGTTGTGCCCTGGCCTTGCTACTGCATGTGACATTATTGACCACTCTGTGCTTGACCTTGTCCCTTCCCTGGGTGCCCTTATACAGGACTTCCCTCCCAGCCTTTGCTTCAGGGTGGCACTTCTTTTGCCACCTGTCCCTCCCTGGGTATGTCCATCAGCACCAAGCCTTTCCTCCTCAGGACACTTCCTCGGAGGGCTCCCCAATTCCCATGTTTTCATCTCCCCTCCACAGTCCGAGGCCTCACGTCTGATCTGTTTTCACTGTTCAGCTCTAGACTTGCAACCCCCAAAAGCCAGTTAACATTTCCAGCTGAATTCCTCATCACCACTTCAAAACTGAATACACACTTTTTCTAAAACATTTCCCCTCACAGCCCCCTCCCCCCACCCTGCCCCCTGTATCAATAATGCCACTCTGGGCCCAGTCCCTGGGCTTAGCATGCTACTACTCTCTCTGACCATCCCTTTATGTTCCTTTCTTAAAGTTCCTATTGACTTTTCCCCCTGATGCAGCCTCATGGTCACCTGCCCTTCTAGCTCAGACTTTGTTACCTTGCAGTTACCGCCTAGGAGTCTTGCCACTGCAGGCTGTCTCCTTCCAGGTCATTTTTTGTAGGCCCAATGGGCTAACCTTCCTTTTAACAGACTGTTTGTCCGTTCCAGAGCTTTCCTGTTTGCACCCTTATCAGGGCAGATGCTTGTGCCTGGCTTTCACACATTCCATGGTTTCTTTAAAACCTGTGGCCCCTAATGTCTCACTTGGGCTAGTTTGGTCTCTGCTCTGGGCAGGCCGCTGGCCAGAGTCCCGGGGGCACACCTTGTACTCCTCACAGTAGCCATCATAGCCTTCACAGTTCCTCCTTCCTCTGAGCCAACCACTACATGGGTCCTCATCACTTTATATTCCCTTCACTTTATATTACACTTGTGCCGTGTGCATCGACTTTGTTTTCCAGGTGTACAAGGACAGGAACCATTTTTAAAACATTTTAAAATTATATCTAGGTCTAACATAGCATCTAGAACGAGTAAAGAAAGAACACTTAATCCCCCTGAAAGAGCCCAACGTATGCTGCCCAATTCCCTTATGTAAATGAAGAATCAGAACACCTGAGATAGACATTTTAAAATTTAATAGTTATCTATTTAAGCTGATGACGACCTTCCATTCCTGGCAAATGGTGTCTAGTTGCCATTGACATCATTGCTACAAAATTTTGCTTTAGAATACATTTGCATGTGATTAAGAATATTAATTTAGAGAGACATGTTAAGTAAATAACAGTACTAGAGGTAGGAAAATATGGCAAAAGTTGCAAGAGTAATCCTCCAGTGATAGAAGTCTTGAAAATGCTGCAGTGCAACATGGTTAGAGCTTGTGCTTAATGAATAATTGTGGACTGACTGATAGCTCACATCACTCAACCTGGAAAACAGCTTCTAGAAAGCCCCTTTACGACAAGATGGGCAGACGTTAACTTTCAGCTACATTTTTAGCGTAAGGTCAAGGGAAAAGAAGAGAAAAGGATCAACTGGCAAAAATGACTTTCAGCTCCTAGGAGGTTGTCTGGTTGCTGTGTTTACTTGAGGTGGCAACATGACTGACCGCAGGCTACGACTGTCATCCAAAGACAGAGAGTGGGGACATTCTTCAACTACCTGCTGCTTTTCCTAGGACTATTTCTCTCTCACAATGTCTAGCTGGACAAACTGCAACACATTAAATATTGAGTGACCCCCCCCCCAAAAAGTGTTTAAATTCCCAAATGCACAATACCATTTGTAAAAGAGACGCGTTTGTATTTCAGGTGCCAATTCTTATTCATCTTTCTGTCTTATTTTTGGAAGCTTTAATAACCACCCTCAGAGCACTCCCTGACAGTGGTTTCCAACAGCAGGTTTAGACTCCCTGACCAGGCTCACTGAATTATAGGCCTCAAAGTAAACTCAGCAGGAGAACACAAATAGACTGCGGCCGGAGGTCTGTTTATGGTAGGGCCTAAGAAGTCAAAATCTAAAATGCAGAGAACTCTGAGTATTTGGAGGGATGAAAATGGAATCCACTGTGCAATGCAATTCTAATGCAATTACCCAGATTTAGGCCAAATTTCACAGATTAAAGGCACAGGCCCACAAGACTGCACTCACCTCAGACGCCAGCTGCCAGTTGGAGGGACCTCGGGACACCTGTACTTCTGGCCAATTGGGTACAAATTTGGGAGTCTTCACAAGCCCCAAGGTTTGATACTTGTTAGAACAGTTCACTGAACTCAGAAAATGCTATACTTCCAATTAATGTTTTATTATAAAAGATGAAAATTGGAACCAGTTAAATAAAGAGACACATGGGGCAAAGTCTGGGAGGGTTCCAAGCGAGAAGGTTGTGTGTGCTCGGGATACAACCCCCTCCTTGTATACCAATGTGGATCTCCAGCCAAGAAGCTTACCCAAGTATTGGTGTCCAGAGTTTTTATTGAGGCTTCATTATACAGGGGTGATTGACTCATTTTCATCATGATTGGACTCAATTTCCAACCCCATTTCCATTTCCAGAGCTTGGGCGGAAGGTCAGGCTGATATCACATGGCTCAAAGCCCTCCTGTAATCACATGGTTGATCTTTCTGGAAGAGCCAGTCCCCATTCCAAAACTATCTATAGGCCTCATCTCATTAGCATAAGTACAAATGTGTCCCAAGGTCCCACCATCAATAACAAAGACATTTATATCACTTGGGAAATTCCAGGGGTTTGGAAGTTCCCTCTTGAGAACCCAGAACAAAGACCAGATCAATTGTTTATTAAAGGACATACACAAAATACAGTAAGAAACGGACCTCTTTTAAGTCATAAAAAACTATGGCAAAATAATTATGATTTGTTTGTTTGTTTGTTTGTTTGTTTTGGTGATGGAAGGATGTGGAAGAAGAATGAACTATTTGAAATTATTTGCTTGTTTTAATTTTCATCTAAATAAACCTGAGTTCTGAGATATTTGTTAATTTTTGCTTGTCAAGAATGGTGTTTCAAGAGCCCCCAAATTGTGAAATATCAACTCAAGTGCTCTTTTCCAGCACTAAATATCACCTCAAGGTTAACCCTAACCCTAACCCTCACCCTAAGGTTGGGAAGATGGGGGATAATAGAAGAAATATATGTTATTTAACCAGAGGCTGCCCACTGGAGAATGTCACTTAAATACAAAATAAATGATCATTAAACATCACTAGAGTCTTTTTTATTTGCTTTTCACTCATTCATTCACTCGACAATATTTATTGAGTTCCTCACATGCTAGTCACTGGTCATATATTGTCACGCTGTCAGTGTAAGAGAGAAAAAATATTTGTTTATTTGCATTTTATAGAAAAGGGAAAGATCAGCCATTTGAAATTATTTGCTGATTTTAATTGCAATCTAAATGAACCTGACTTCTGAGATAATTGTTAGTCTTTGTTGCCAAGGGAGATACTAAGAGAGGCCCCAAGTATAAGTGTTAGGCATTGAGTCTACGTTTGTGAAGAACTGGGGAAATGGGGAATAATAGAAGAAATATTTGTTGTTTATTTAACAAGAAGGCTACCATTTGGTCTTCATGTTTTTAAACAAAATCACGAAGTGTTTTGAAATGTGATGTGTTATAAACTGTTCTTTTTTTACTTTCCTGTAATTGGAGCAACATACTAATTTCTACAAGTTGTGACTACTAACAGAGAGCAATCACCTCACAGACTTGTACCGAAGAGATGAGACCATCCAGGTGACAGGAAACGGCCACGTGCAGAGTCCTCGTTTCCCGAATAGCTACCCCAGGAACCTGCTCCTGACATGGCGGCTCCGCTCCCAGGAGAAAACGAGGATACAGCTAGCCTTTGACAATAAGTTTGGATTAGAGGAAGCAGAAAATGATATCTGTAGGTAAGTGAAAAAAGCATCCGCTGTAGGGTATGATTTCGAGGTGAAAAAATAAAGATGAATTTAAAGCATCGCATCAAACGTTGCTTCTGAGCCCCTTAGACCCACCCAAAATGTGTCACTCTTTTTTTTCCAAAAGCCTTTTGTCAACTTTAGCAGACAAAATAGCACAGACCAGGGGTCCCTAAACCCTGGGCCGTGGGCCGGTACCAATCCGTGACCTATTAAGAACTGGGTCCCGTGGCAGGAGGTGAGTGGTGGGTGAGCGAGCAAAGCTTCATCTGTATTTATAGCCACTCCCCATTGCTCACATCACCGCCTGAGCTCCATCTCCTGTCTGACCAGCGGAGGCATTAGATTCTCATAAGAGCATGAACTCTGTCGTGGTCTGGGCATGCCAGGGATCTCGGCTGCACACTCCTTATGAGAATCTAACACCTGATGATCTGAGATATCACAGTCTCCCATCACCCCCAGATGGGGCCATCTAGTTGCAGAAAAACAAGCTCAGGGCTCCCGCTGATCCCGCATTATGGTGAGTCGTAAAATTAATTATATAATCATAATGTAATCATAAAAGAAATAAAGAGAAACCACCCTCCTGCCCTGTCTGTGGAAAAAATTTGTCTTCTCTGAAATTAATCCCTGATACCAAAGAGGTTGGACACCATTGGCATAGACTGCTGCTACCCTGGGGCCTAATAGCCTGACACGACTCACAAACTCACATCCCCAGCTGTCAGGACTACATGACTCCCAGAAAAGGATGGGATGTGGAGATC
>CAUYQG010096204.1:0-21400 GCA_963574415.1 Tarsius wallacei
TCTGGCGATCCTTCCGCCTCAGCCTTCCAAGTAGCTGGAACTACAGGCGTGCGCTACCACACCCGGCTAGTTTTTTGATTTATTGTAGAGATGAGGTCTTGCCACGTTGCCCAGGCGGGTCTCGAACCCGTGGGCTCAGGCAATCCACTCACCTCAGCCTCCCAAGGCGCGGGATTACAGGCTGAGCCTCCGAGCCCGGCTTGCAAACACATTTTATCTCTGTTTTCAGAGTATAGAACTGTATATGTAACAAATTAATTATATTATTTAGTTTCTCTGCATGTTTACTTATTTTTTTGTCCTTGATCATTATTGACTGGGAAAGAGGGATTGCATTTCAAATGACATGTGAGTTTCTTTTTCCCTGTGTGTCTTTTGAAGTTTTTAAAATTAAGAAATGCTGATTCTATGTCATTTGGAGGCTATACCTTCTAAATCATCATTGCATCACTGTAGAATGCCCACTTTAGCATAATGAAGTTCCTTTATTTGTCTTAATTTTGCGACATAAATTCCAACTTCTCTAATATTAATAGTGTGATGAATTTTTTTGATATGGGGTTTGCAGCTGTCTGGTATACATTTATTGTCCATTTATTTATGTTTTAATATTTTTTTTGCAATAGTTATAGATTCATAGGAGAATATGCAGAAATGTACAGGTGATTCAGTGAACCCTTTACCCAGCCTTCCCCAGTGGTAACATCTTGCATAGGTGTAATATAATATATAAAATCAGAAACAATCCATAAAGCTTACTCAGATTTTACCAATTATATATGCACTTACTACTGTGAGAGTACCTATAGTTTTACCCAGTTTCATCACGTGTATAGTTTCATATACCTTGTATCGTTTCATGCACCACCACAATCAAGATACAGAATTGTACAATCATCATAAAGCTTCCCTGTACCACCTTTTTATTATCCCTCCTTCACCTATGGATCACTAGTAGCTAAACAATCTGTTTTTTACCTTGATAGTTTTGTTTCAAGACTGTTATAATTAAAATCATATAGTCTGCAAATTTCAGATAAGCTATTTCCACTCACCTTGAGGGTTATACAAGTTGTTAAGGATAAGGGTAGTTTGTTCCTCTTTATCACCAACTTCTATTTCATGATGTGAAGGCGCCATTTTGTTTAACCCTTCACAAATGAAGAACATTGGGTTCGTGTCCAGGTTTTGGCTATTGTGAATACAGTTGTTGCTATGGCTTGAATGTGTCCTCCAAATTTCAGATGTTGTTAACATTATCTTCGATGAAACAGTACTGAGGGGTGGGGCTTTAAGAGGAGATTAGGCCGGAAGAGTTCTGCCTTCATGAATGGATTAATGTCATTACTGCAACTGTGGGTACGTTATCTCAAGAGTTTCTTATTAAAGGGAGTTCAGCCCCCCCCTTCTCTCTCTCTTCCATGTGCAGGTGTGCTCACTCTCTTGCCTTTCTACCTTCCACCATAAAATGATTCTGCAAGAAGGTCCTCGCCAGATGCTGACCTCTCAGTCTCAGGCTTCCCAGTCTCCAGAACCATTAAACATAAATTTCTGTTCATTATAAATTACTCAGTCTGTGATATTCGGTTACAGCATTACAGAATGGTCTAAGGCAGAAAATTGATACAGAAAAGTGTGGTTGTTACTCTAAAAAATACCTGAAAGTGTGGAAGCAGCTTTGGAAGTGAATAATGGATAGAGGCTGAAAGAATCTGGAGGATCAGACTAGAAAAAGCATAAATTTCCATAAATGGAGCTTTAAGGGTGATTTTGGTGAGGGCTCAGAAGAAGACAAGAGCTGTAGGAAGGGCCTAAATGTTTTAGGGATTACTTAAGTATTCGTGACCAGAATGTTGGTAAAATATGGACAATAAAAGCCATTTTGATGAGGTCTCAGACAGACATGAGGGACAAGATATGGGAAATTGGAGTAAAGCCATCCTTGTAATAAAGTAGAAAAGAGCTTGGCTGAATTGAGTACATGCTCAAAGGATTTGTGGAAGGCAGAACTTATAAGCAATGAACTAGGATATCTGCTGAAAGGAATTTCTAAGCACAATATTAAAGAAACTGTGTGACTTCTTTTAACTGCTTATACTAAAAAGAGAGGAATGACTTAAAGATGGAATTTATAATTTAAGGGGAAACAGAATGTCAAACTTGGAAAATTCTCAATCTGACCATATCAAGAATAAAAAACAACAAAAGGTAGTATAGCCAGACAACCCTTTGATAAAGGTATTCATATGGAGAGAATGAAGCCAAAGTTTGGTTTTTTTTTTTTGCTTTGAAGTCTACTTTATCTGACACTAATGTAGCCACTTCTGCCTTAAAACAAATAATGTTAGCATGCTATATATTTTTCCATTCTCTTATTTTTAACCTACCTAGAAGTGAATTTCGTATTCAGAGCACATTGCTGGATCATGTTATTTTATCCATTCTGCTGATCTCTGTCTTTCTATTGTTATATTTAGACAATTTATATTTAAGGTAATTATTGATAATTAGGGCTTCATTTCACCATTTTATTATTTCTTCTGCCTTTTTGTTCATATCTTTCTTTTCTTATCTTCTTGTGGTATATTTGAACATTTACTTATATTGAAATATTTGTTTTTAACTTTTCCTTTTTTTTTTTTTTGAGAAGCAGGAATTATTGAGAGGACAGAAAAAAGTTCACAGCGGGAGGGGACCCAAGGGGGTTGCCCTTAACTTTTCTTTATATTGAATATTATTTATACTGTTTTTGAATATATCATTTTGCATAATTTTCTTAGTGATTACTCTAGGTGCTGCTATATACATATGTATCTTAGCTACTAGTGTCAATATTTAACTGCCTCAAGTGAAGTTTAAAAATCTTGTTTCCTCTTAACTCCCTTTACCCTTCCATTTTTTTGTGACAAAATACAAATGACATAAAATGTACTATTATTGACACTTAGTACGTTTGCAAAACTGTGCAATCATCATCACAATCTAGTTCCAGCACATTTTTTATATTAGAAAATATAGCTTATTTAGAAAGTAAACGAGAGAGAGAGAGAGAGAGAGAGAGGAGATTCACTTCCGCAAGGTAAGGGAGGGAGCCAAAGCTAAGAAACATGGTGGCCATAGCTCAAAAAGCCATGCAGGCAAACCGGAGTTTAACAAACCAGTGGCAATTCCAACACATTTTTATTGCCCTTCAAAGGAAACCCTGTACCCATTAAGCAGTCACTCTTCATTCTTCCTCTCCTGGGTAATCACTAATCTACTTTCCGTCTCTATGGATTTTCCTATGCTAGTTATTTATTTAAGTGTAATAATAAAATTCTATGTTCGACTTCTTTCAATTTGTGTAACGTTTTCAAGGTTCATTCTTGAGTGAGATGTATCAGTACTTCATTCTTTTTTGTGGCTGAACCATATTCTGGCTCACCTGGTGTATGAAAGAGGCGTTTCTATTGAGTCATTATACATTTATGTTCATTTAGGGCTGGAACTAGGGTGAAATGAATGAGTCAAGTGAGGCACTTGTCTTAACCCTATATTTTAAAAAGAGCCACAAAAACTCAGTAACCATGATACTAATAACTTAATGCAATATTTCATAAAATTAAAATTAATGCAAAAAATACATGCTGAACAAAATATCACAATCTTAAATAAAGATGGAATCAGTACACTGGCATTTAATTTGGGCTTTGGCTCCAATATGGCCTAGCACATCACTGTCATCAGAAATATCTTTAGTGAAAATTTTGATATTTTTATGGATTTTTTATACTACTTACTATTTTTTAAATATATGATACTAAGAGTAGTATTTATCTTGATTGCTACATATTTTAGTGCCACCTTAAATTTGGCAATGAAATTGTGTATCAGTTGCCTCAACTTAATCCTGGTCCTTTGTCCATTTGTTCCTGCACGCTAGCCTGTTCTCATATATGGTAATAAAACAAAACAGGATACTGGAAGAAAGGAGCAAAGAACAAGATAATAGGATTACTGAAACTAAATAAAACCGAATTTAAAATGTAGTAGAAGTCTTGAAAGATAAAACCTAAACAATCTTCAAGAAGATAAAACCAAAGGCAACGATATATAAAAATATGAGAGAAACTTTTTTTTAAATGAGAGAACCAGAGCAGAAAACCACAGGGATTCCAGAAAGAAAGCAAAACAAACCAAAAGCCCAACAGAGGGAAGGTATTTACTAAATAAATCATACCCGAAAATGTATAAGAGCTTAAGGCACTTGTCTTCTTGTCAGAAAGTCCCATGAAACACCTAGCCTAATAAACGATAAACGATTCAAACTCAGTGACATCGTTGTGAAATTTCAGAACACCAAGGAAAAAAGTCAACGCAAAGAATAAAGGAAAAACAAATTGCAAACAAAGAAATGAGTATCAAATGGCATCAGGTTCTAGAAAGGACACTTTAGGAATAGCCAGGACATCTGTGTTTGCCCCTCCAAAATACTCTGCCCCCTGCAGGTTAAATGCTGTACCTCGTTGTGAATGGTTGCATTATGTCTGAAAATAAACACCCAACATGGTTAAATAACACCTGTAAGAAGTATTACAGGAACAAATCTGAACAAGGTAGTCTCCAATTAAAATTAGAATCAAGAGTCAGAAATATCCAGATCAGGTAGAAGGTGAGCACTGTCCTTAGAATGGTGTCCTTTGTCTATGTGGTATATTGCACAATTATACTCTACAGGAGCTGGGACCTGGTCTTTCGGTTCACTAAGATATCTGTGGCAACTATTATGTGGCATAAACCGGTTCTTTGTGAAAACTTATTAAATGAATACATGAATAAACATTTTATCTTTGTGTCTCATCACTCATTGTCCTACGAAGAAGGCAGATACTACTACATGAACAAAATGGTTCCAGGTAAGCCAGATGTAAGATTATTCTGGTGTGGTGTGAATCAAAACTGACAGGGGACACAGAAGGGTCCTATCTTTTCAGGTGTGTATTGAGAATTTGGATGATTCCCCTTTGGCTTATTTCATGGTACATATTTAGTTTTAATTAATAACAAAGACTTTAATAAAATATTTGGAAGCACAGAACAATATAATAACAAGAAAAAATGTTTGCTATTAGGCCTCATTTCTAACACATGCCCTTTTATTCTTTTAGGTTTGCTTGTATGTCTTCCAAATGTTTAAAATAACCGTTTCCTAGAGAAGTCAACACGTCTATTTTCAGGGTCTGAAGAAAATATATTTTTGGCATTTATATAGCTTCAGTCTCATTTTGGTGATTTAATTTTCCTTTTCTGGAATTTATTTTTTTCTGCTTATTTTTAATTCCTGTAATGAAGTTAATCTCTTCTCTCATATATATGTGCCCAATACAGTGTTATGAACTCTGGAAGGTTTCAGCTAAATACTTTAAAATTAACTCACTGCCATTTCCATCCCTGGTTTCATTTGGACCAAAAAATGTCCTCCTGTCTTCAGCAGATGCCTTGAGGCACTTGACAGCACACTGTTGAGAAAAATTTCAGCAGGCATACCAAGTAAGCTGAAGTCTTCTTCCTTTTACCTAAAAGAAATGTCCCCATTTTAAAGCTACTCCTAGATACATTCTCCCTCCAACCCCAGGAAGAGGGAGCACAGCAAAGCTGTGTCATGTTTCTGCTTAAAATCTTGTTCATCTGATTTCCAATTATTTTTTAAAGTTTTCTTCTGATAAATGTACCAAATAAGTGCATGTGATTCACTTCAGCGACCGAGGCAGTTCTGCATTAGAGACAGGCCAATCCTGTGAGCGTTCAGAAAGTTTTTTAGAAGACCATTCTGTGTAAATTGGACTTAACACAAAATTTGACTTCAAAGGGTAGAATTAACGGTTAAGTGGGAAAAAAATTATCCCTGTATAATTAAAAAGAAAGTAGTATATCTTATGCAGACTGACAGCATCATTCTCGTGCAAAAAAAATGTTCCTCTCTCCTGTTCTGTTTCTGCCTTCTGTGAAGAAGTGGAGAGAGCAGAGAGACCAATTACACCCCGAGAGTGCTCTCGCCGAAGGAGGACCTCAAGCTAATGCTACTTTTTTTGTTTTTATTATTTTTAATTGGCACGCAATAATTATACATATGTATGGGGTACAGTGTGATATTGCAATACATGGATACACTGTACAATGATCAGATCAAGGTAATTATCATATCCGTCACCTGGGACATTTATCGTTTTCTTAGGTTGTGAACATTCACAGTCTGTCTTCTAAATATTTGAAAATATACAAAACATTCTGGTTAATTATAGTCACCCTACAGTGCTGTAGAACACTAGAACCTTGGAACAGAATACAGAACCCAGAAATAAGTCCGTGAGTTTAGAGCCAACTGATTTTCAACAAAGATGCCAAGAAAGTTCACTGGGAAAAGGACAGTATCAGCAATTAATGGTGCTGGGAAAACTGGATATTCATATGCCGAAGAATGAAATTAGACCCCTATCTCACCATATAAAAAAATCAAAATGGATTAAAGACTTAACTGAAAGACCTGAAGCTATGAAACTACTTGAAGAAAATGTTAAGGAAATGCTTCAAGGCATTTGTCTGGGCAAAGATTTTTATGAAGAAGACTTCAAAAGCATAGACACACAAAAGTTTTTTAAACTAAAAACTTCTGCACAGCAAAGGAAGTAATTAACAGAGACAACCAGAAAATGAGAGAAAATATTTGTAAACTCTTCATCTGACTAGAGATTAATATCCAGAATATACAAAGAACTCAAATAACTCAACCGCAAATAAATAATCTGATTTAAAAATAAGCAAAGGGACAACCCCCTTGGGTCCCCTTCCACTGGAGGAAACTTTTCTGTCCTATCAGTAAATCCTGCTTTCTCGCTTTAAAAAAAATAGGGATAGGATCTGAATAAATATCTCTCAAAAGAGGACTTACACATGGCCAACAGGTGTATGCAAAAATATTCAACATCAGTAATCATCAGGGAAAAGCAAATTAAAACCACAACGAGATATAATCTCACCCAATTAGAAATGCTATTATCAAAAAGAAAAAATAAATAAATGCAGGTGAGAATACAGAGTAAGGGGAAACCTAACCCACTGTTGGTAAGAATGTAAATTAGTACAGCCATTGTGGAAAATAGTATGGAAGTTTCTGAAAAAACTAAAAATAGAACAACCATATAATCCAGCAATCCCACTAATAAGTCTACATCCAAAGGAAAGGAAATAAGTATGTCAAAGAGATATCCGTCCTCTCCTGTTGATTGCAGCAGTATTTGCAACAGCCAAGATCAACCTAAGTGTCCATCAAGAGATGAATGGATAAAGAAATGTGGCATATACACAATGGAATACTATCCAGCCATAAAAAGAAGAAAATCCTGTTATTTGTAGCAATATGGATGATCTCGGAGGACATTATGTTAAGTGAAATATCCCAGACACAGAAAGACAAATACTGCATGATCGTTCTCGTGTGCAAGCCCAAAAAAGTTGCTCTCAGAGAAGTAGAGGGCAGGATAGTGGTTACTAGAGGCTGGGAAAGGGAGTTGGGGGAGGCAATAGCCAGGACTTAGCTAACGGCCAGAACTACTTTACGTGAGGTCTGTGGACCAGCCATCAATCCTCATATTGGTGGTGACTGTTAATAAGATAACTTGCGAAAGAATGCAAATCCATTGCATTATTAAACACACATTTTTGGTACAGCTGAAATTTACAAGACTTCCTCAATGAAGGAAGCAGTGTGTTGACTCACATTCTTGTGCAAGCTTCTTATCTCCATTGAACTGACAGTTTGGGTAGCACTACTAGAGTTCATAGCTGAAAGCTGCTGATCTGGCTCCTGAAGAAGCCACTGGACTAGTTTGGGTGACCAGCAACGGCAATACTCAACCTAGGTCCAGAAGAGACTTTACTTTAGGCATACCAACATGAGACCTCTTGGAAACCCGAGAGAGGAACCATTGTAGATCCAGGCCTGCCAGAAGCTAGAACCAGAGGCCAGTTCCAGATCCAATGTGTCCTAGCAAAGGCAGCAGCAAAAATGTGTGGACCTATATACCGTTGTGTTTTGAGGTCTCTCTCTTGAGGGTGGTTGTAATCCAAGACAGTCACTCTCTAGGAGAGTTCCAACTGGACTTGGGTTTGTCAGTCAGGTGAGATATGCAAAAGGCAACACAGCAAAACACATGAAGAAACAGAAGCATTGTTTAAATTATTGTTATTACTTACAGATCCCAGAGAGAAGACAGCAGCACACCTTGCGGGGCCAATGGGAAAGGAGAGCTGTTCAGGGCACACATGCCCAAGCAGCAGGAGGGGGACAAGAGAGAGGGAGGAATTTGAGACCTAATGCTCCTATCAGGGTCTAAGACGTTGCCTGAGCAGAGTTCTCATGGGAATTCTAATCGGTGAGTTTAGAGAGTCGGCAGATACTAGCTCTGAGCTCCGTGGCGTCATACTGTGACTAAAAGGGGTCACTGAAGAGTATTTATGCAGTTTATGGGGAGTGTGGGAGCCCATGGGGTGTGTCAATCAGGTTGTATCTTGCTGTTCCAGAGGGACATGGTCACCAGGAGGCAGCAATGTATGGCAGATATCTAGACTGAGTACCTTGAAGAACTGGGAGGAAGTGGGTCTATGTCAAGGGTGACCGAGCCTTGCTTCAAGTATGAGAAAGTCCAACTTATGTTTAAAATGGATGCTGAGGCAACACAAAATCATAAGAATTCACACTTACTTATGTTGTTCAATTGACAGGATTTGGAAACATTTCACTTCTTGGCTTTTTTTTCTTGACGGTTTCTGCTCTCTCCTGATCCATGTTTCATAGTACCCAACACTTCATGAATTGACTCCAACGACAATATTTGAGGCCATTATTTTCTTAATGAATTGCATCAGAAGGAAAAGGAAACTTGGGGGTATCAAACCTCTGCCTGAAGATTTTGGAAAATATGCAGGCTTAGGCAACATATTGGCAAACTCTTCTACTTTCCATTGGGAGTGATTTAAAATAATATTTGATGAAGGCATGGAGCACAGTGCCAGTCGCTATAGATAAGAGAAGGATGACTAAGGAACAGGTCTAGCCTGTAATCCCAGCACTTTGGGAGGTCGACGTGAGTGTCTTGCCTGAGCCCAGGGGTTCGAGACCAGCCCGGGCAACTTGACAAGACTTTGTCTCTACAATAAAGCAAAAATTAGCTGGGCATGGTAGTATGCGCCTGTAGTTCTGGCTACTTGGAAGGTTGAGGTGGAAGGATTGCTGGTGCCCAGTAGGTCAACGCTGGGGTGGTCATGAGCGTGCCACTGCCCTTCAGCCTGGATGACAGAGTGAGACTCCAACCAAAAAAAAAAAAGGAAAGGAAAAGAAAAAGAAACAGTTCTAAACAGACCAAAATTAATTGCCTGGACAGATCTCCCTTGCAGATGTGCTTTAAATAACCTGTATGTTGCTTTATATACATACCTAGACACACATATATACACGTTTGTGTTTATGCATATATGTGTGTGTGTGTATATATATTTGTGTATATGTGTATAAACATATTTGAATTAACCCATGCTGTACTCAGTTAACTATATGGATTCGTTTTCTGTGACTACTGTAACAAACTAAAAAACTTGGTGGCTGTAAATAGCACACATTTATTCATTTATAGTTCTGGAACTCCTAAGTCTGAAATGGGTTTTCACTAGGCAAAAATCTAGATGCGAGTAGGGCCATACTGTCTCCAGAGATTCTAGGGGAGAATCCATTCCTTGACTCTTTCAGTTTGGGGTGGCTGTTAGCACTCCTTGACTTATGGCCCCATCACTCTAATCTGCCTCTGTGATCACATTACCTTCTCCTCTTCTGTGTGAAATCTCCTTCTCTTTAGGGCTTACCCAGATAATCAGGATAATCCCCCCATTTAAGATCCTACCTTAATCATATCTGAAAAGACCTTTTTTCCATATAAGGTAATATTCTTGAGTTCTAAAAATATCTTTGGGGGCCATCACTCCACCTACCACATCATAAGCAATTATTATTTGGCTATCTTTGATCTATAAAAATAGCTTTCATATAGTAAAACCAAATACTTGTCATTACTCAAGTTTCTTGTGAAATATCAATTTCCATCTTTTTTTTTTTTAAGTAGGTAGATCTGGACACAATGGGTCCCAGTCCTGAGTAGGAATTTTGCTGGGTGTTGGTGGCATCTGCCTCTGTTTAGGGCTCACCTGGAATTCCCAGTTCACTGTCATGTCTGTTGAAAGGACTTGACTCCTGAATGGGTTTGAGTTTGTATCTTTTGACTTTAAGCCAGGCAGAGTTGCAACAGTCACACATACTTAATACAAAGCATCAAGAAACCCCTCACGAAAAAGATGTATTTGACTGGTTCCAAGGGGGTAAGTTGGGCAGAGACTGGGGTGGGGTGGAGATGAGGGCGCGCTAAGTAGGTGACCAAAGCACGGATGTTAGAAAGCACTAAGTTCTAAGCCACTTTAGGGCACTGAAGTGTTTTTCCCTGAAAGCAGGACTGCTCTTACTTGATGGGGCTGAACGGGAGCTGGAAGTCAACTGAAGCTAAGAGGCAGTCTCAGAAATTTCACTTACGATCTTCACCCCCAAAACCCTGTATCAGAATCAACTGATTCATTCTTCAGGTTCTAGAAGGTGCAATACATTTGTCTCTACAGAGATACAAACTACAATGCACAAAACTGATAAAAAGAAACTCATAGTTCTGATTGCTTTTTTGGTAGTTCCTAAAATGCTTTTCGAGGAGGACCCATATCATAATGATGTCAAACTCTTATTATTTTTTGAATTTATGAATGATGCCTTATTGAAAATCTGTGGAGGACTAAATGTATTTATTATGAAGAGGTAATATACTTTTTAAACAGGCATTGAGTCCATCACTAAGAATTGAGTTTAGCTAAGGTCAGGTTGACATTTTTGTAGCTCTTTCATCAAGGAAGGAGGTGGGAGCAAAGATGTGTGGTTTGTATGCCCAGGTGAACTGGTGTCTTTGAGAAGGGTGGAATAGTGCTGCTTTCTTCTTTCTTCCTCCTCTCTCCTTCCCTTCCTTCTTGATGTGCTGTTTCTGCTCTCTTGCCTGAAACAAATCTATTCCATGAATTGTGGGAAGCGGGGAGTGAGGGAAGAGAAGGCTTGATGTTTTTAATTAAACTATAATTATTGGAGTCTGGATAGTCAAAGCTCTGATGAGACAAGGTAAGCACCCCCTCAACTCAGAATCCTGGGAGGAAAAGGCAGCAGCTGAAGGTCATGGCTATGATTTAATTAACTGTTTTCTCTTGAGAATTAGAGTGTGGGTGTTAAGAGTCAAGTTTACAGGTTTTTCTCTGGGAAATAATCAGGGAAGAGACCAAAGATACAGTCCACTGAAGTCTTGAGTGTAAAATATGTGGTTTTGTCTCTGCTTTCTCCTCCGTCACGTCTTCTGTTGCTATTTTTTAAATTCATCAGCTCAACAAATATTTAATGATTATCTATCCCTGCCTGGCACTGGATACAATAGTAGAGAGACTTCAGTGAAAATCAGTAGAATGGTGTTGCCAGGGGCTAGGAGGAGGTGCAATGGGAACATATTATTTATTCTCATGGAACATAATTTTAGTTTTTCAAGGGAAAGGTTTCTGGAGATAGATGGTAATTGCTGCACACTGGGATGAATGCATTGAATACCTCTGAGCTGTACCCTTTAAAACAGTTACAATGGTAAGTTTTATACTATGTGCATTTTACTTTAACAAAAACATTTGGAAAAAAACTTTAAAATATTCCTGAAACTTAGAGATTATATTCTGATGGGAAGAACAGACAATGAACCATAAGCCCCCCAAATTAGGGAATGATTCCTTCCATGAAATGCTGTCAGGGGCCATGGGGGGGAGGAGAATAAGGAGTTAGGGCGTGGGGGGATGAGTTGCCACTTGAAATGGCATGACAAGATGGACCTGACTGAGAAAGTAATAGTTGCACAAAAACTAGAAGGGGGTGAGTAAATGAGACACGTGGATTTCTTGGAAAGAAGAAGAGTGTCTTCTGCAGAGGACAAAGCCAGGACCAAGGTCTTGAGGTGGGGAGCACCCTTGTGTGTTGCAGGAGCATTGAGAGGGCTGGTGTGCCAGGAAATAAAGGAGGGACAGAGAGCACTGGGGGAAAAAAGGTGAAAGAGAGAGCCTTTGAGACCATGAAGCGATTGTGGTTTTTACTATAATAAGAGAGCATAACACAGGGGGGAATTTTGAGCAAAGTATTATGGTCTGATTTGTGTTTAATAGGCTCACTCTGGCTGTCATCTAGAGACTAGTGACAGTGTGTCTGGAGTGGTAGCAGAGAGACCAGATAGGAGGCTACTGCAAAGAGTCTCACATGAGAAAACAGTGGTTACAGTGGAGGTAGACCCGTTTCTTAAAGTAGAATCCAAAGAATGTCTTCACAGAGATCTTACACTAATTGGAAGCTAGAGCATTGATATGTATTTGTGTCCCGACTTAAGAAAATATGATATGGCTTCAGGGCAAAGATTCAGGCCTAGAACAACGATCAAATGCCACAATATTTCTCAAATATAATAAATAAGCAAAATATAAGAGTTCCTATGCAGCAGCCTCGTCATTCACAGGCCCCTACTGTGATGCTCTAAGGGACACTATTTCTCATCCTCCCCCAAATAAATAAAGGGCATACAGTGCCATCTGCATTAGTAAATGTTACCAAAAATTCCATGGGAAAACAGGGAAGAGCATTTTTATCTGATGCACAAATCCTAGGGCAAGTTTTTTAATTTTGTTTTCTTCCCATTGATTTCTTTATAAGGTTCTTCATCCTCATCCTTTGCCCTCTGCTCAAAGGGACCTCAGTCAGGTCCCTTTGCTGTCCAAAGAGTTAAACTCTGCCTCTTAGCTTAGAATCCCCCCGGGAGCGGGCGGGAGAGGGGAGAGGCTAGCTGGTTATTGCTTTGCTCCTCAGATGCAGCAACAATCAATGGCTATTGTTATTCAGGCATGAACTCAAGTTCTAATCCTCTATTCCAAGCAGTTGATTAAAGTATTAACCCAACAAATACAAGTCTTTTCTTGGACTGGGGATGGTTGCTGCTAAAAATGTATAACATTTTCTATACATTGTTACCAAAGGAAGTTTGCAACTTTATATGGTAATTATAGAACATCTAACACTCTGGAAAGTTTCTTCCAGAAACAGAAATAGAAGAGTCCATAAAATGACACACAGCTCGTGGTGTCCTGGAGCCAGCTCATACCGGCTCATGAGAGCCCTTTGTGCGTGTTCCTTCCAACTTTATATTCAGCGACCTCACGTTGAAGCACAAAATCAACCAGGATGATAGTGTTTACATCACAGGAATCACAGCACTGCGAACCAAGACTATTCTTTTTTTTTGCATAGAATTGATTTACCAACACACTGCTGCACACAGCCCTTGCTAAAAGAGATGATAGCAAAAATTATAAAACCTCGCTTTTATTCCCCAACTTAGAATGAAGCAGATTGAGAAGTCTGAGGAAAAAAGTCTGGATAAAAATAAAATACAAATCAAATATGAAAAAGCTGTGTGTTGAATCTCTCTAAATATAGAATTAAAATTAAATGACTTGGGACTTCTGGTTCTTCCAAGATGCAGTATCCCATTTCTCCCCAGTCCCTGGAACTAATAAATAAACAAACAAGGATATAAAATTTCTGAAAGTTAAAAAGTAGGTGCTGCCCACGAGCCTTGGGATTTGAGGAACAACAGGGTGGTGAATTCCCTGGGTTTCCTTATTGGTCCCCTTGTATCCCCGGCCGAACACCGCAGAAGCCTCCAAACCAATACCACCGCCAGAGATAGAAAAAACATACTCGCCCTGGCCAAAGGATTGGGGCAGTGGTGACCTGTCAGCAGAAAACTGTTTTGACAGTACCTACTCTCTTCCAACTAAATACAAATGGAAAAACTGCGCCTCTCTCTCTAAGGTTGTGCAGGAAATTTATCTTGCAAAACGTCACCTTCCACCAAAGCAGGATGGCATGCTCTGACTCCCCATCCAGGGCTGACCTGGAGTTAATCTTCCATTCTTCCACCTGGGAGAAGGAGGTGGTAGCTCTATGATTGATCGTTGCAGAGGCGACTGATCATCTTCCATCTCCTGCTTTGGGGAAACAGTGTTCCAAATCCCCAGTGAGGGTAGTGCCCGTGGGATCCAGGGGAGCTGAGCCTTCACATCCACCTAGCAGTAATGAGATGAGAAGAGGAGGTCACCAGGCAAGGATAGTTACCATTTGATTTCACTATCCTCCCCCCCAGTGTCAGCAGGGTCCAGTGTTGAGTCTTTACCCCAACCTGGTTAAGGGAGACTAAATAAAGTGGTACAAAGCAGGACTGGTCAGCACACCTATTCTCTCCCTCTACCCTGCCCTGGGAGCTGATCCAGGATCAACGAGACAGGAGAAATGGTGTGATGCAATACTCTGTTTCCAGCCCAGGTGAGTGTGGAATCTCAGCTCCCCACTAACTTGGGGTGAAAGCAAACAGAGTGCCACCTAGCCTGCTTTCCCCAAGCTCATTCAGCCCAGCCCAGTGCAGAGCAGAAACTCCACCTCTACCTGGAGTCAACAAGGCTGACTCACCTTTCAGCGGCAAAGTAGTGTGAGTCAGTCCTGTTTCCCTGCTTCCTGATGGCAGGGAAGCCCACCAGGGAGCTGCTCTTATATCCCCACTCGAAGATAATGCAGTAGTATGTGACAATGCCCCACTTTCCCTGGGAAGGTATTGGGGAGCTGAATTCCTACCCAACACGTCTTCATTGAGGCTGTGTGAGCCAGTGCTCCACTTTCACAGGGGTGTTGTCAGCACTGCTCTGTGGGAAACTGAACACACTTACTGACCAAGCTCTCCTGCTCAGGAGGATAGGACCCATGAGCTAACTCACTTTGAACAACAAAAAGAAAACAGGCTGACAAAAAAAAACAAAACAAAAAACACAACCCCCCCATCCCCACAAATAAACAAAAGCTTAGGGACCTGTGGAATGACAAAAGATCTAATGTACATATTATCAAAGGCTCAGAAGGAAAGTATACAGAGAAGGCACTAAAAAAGTGTTCAAAATATGGCTGAAAACATTCCAATGAGGGCACTACCTGTTATAAAAGAGGATGAAATAGGATCCTGTCTCTCTGAATATCATACGTAAAATATCCAGGATATATGTCTAGATTAGAAAATACAGTTTATTTAGAGAGTAAATTAAAGAGAGAGAGAAAGAGGAGATTCACTTCCCCAAGGCAGGAGAGGGGGCCAAAGCTTAAGAAAGCACGGTCTGGCCAGTGCTCAAAGAGCACATGGCCACACCATAGCTCAGCAAAGCAATGGCCCAAAATCAAGAAAATCACAACATGAACGAGAAAGACAATCAGCAGATGCTAACAATGAGATGAATCCAATGCTGAATTATCAGAAAAGGATTTTAAGGAATTCATCATAAAAATGCTCCAAAAAGCAATGATAAATTATCTTGAGTTAATGAAAAAATAGAAGGTCTCAGCAAAGAAACAGAAGTTATAAAAAACACAATGGAAGTTAACACACTGAAAAAGTATAATAAATGAAAAACTTGCCAGATAAGTTCATTATAGAGTGGAGATGGCAGAGGATAAGATCAAGGAGCTAATTCACCTTGAACAACAAAAAGAAAATAGACTAACAAAAAACCCCAAATAAACAAAAGTTCAGGGACCTGTGGGATGACAAAAGATCTAATGTACATATTATCAAAGTCTCAGAAGGAAAGTATACAGAGAAAGACACTAAAAAAGTAAACAAAGTATAGCTGAAAACATTCCAAATTTGGTGAAAGATATAAATGTACAAATTCAAGGAGCCATGAGAACTCCAAATAAAATAAACTCCAAGAAATTCACAAGGTATATCAGAACTAAATTCTGAAAATAAAGATAAGGAAAAATCTGGAAGGCAGCCAGAGAGACATGACCCATTATTTATAGGAAAACGCTGATTTGTTGTTGAGTTGTTGTTTTAAGAGACAGATTCTTGTTATATTACTTAGGCTGTACTTGAACTCCTGAGCTCAAGTGACCCTTCCACCTTAGCCTCCCACGTAGCTGGTATTACAGGCACACAACACTGCACCCAGCTGGAGAAACACTGATTTGAATAATAGCAGGTTTCTCATATGTAGTAAATCCTCACTTGTACCTCACAACTCTATAATCAATCAATCAATAAATTTTTAAAAAGAATGGAAAAACACCATGGAAACTTTTTTTTAAAAAGAGCAGGAGTGCCTATATTAATATCAAATCAAGTAGACTGTAGAGCAAAGAAAATTACTAGAGACAAAAAGGAATATTATGTATCCATAAGAGGACAAATCCATCAAGAAAAAAATATTTTAAATGTGTATGTTCCAAAGAACTAGACCTCAAAATACACGAAGCAAAAACCGATAGAACTAAATAGGAAAGTAGACAAATCTACAAATAAAATTGAAGATTTCAACATTCATTCTCAGACACTGATAAAACTTCAAAAATTAGCAAGGCATTAAAAAAAATAATATCATCAACCAACAGGACCTAATTGACATATACTGAACATACCATACTAGCAGCAGATTAAACTTTTTTTAAAGTGTCCATGTATACTCTCCAAAATAGGTAATACCCTGTATCATAAAGAAGGAATTCAGTATAAGAACTGAAATCATAGAAGGTATGTTCTCTGAACTTAATAAAATCAAACTAGATATCAATAACAAAATCAACAGAAAAATCTTCAAATGCCTGGAAATTAAAAAACACACTTCTAAATAATCCTTGGGTCAGTGAGAAAATCTCAAAAGAAATAAATTTTTAAAATACAGAACAGAAAGAAAATAAAAAATACACCATATAAAAGTGTGTAAGACATAGCTAAAGCAGTGTTGAGGTGAAAACTTATGTTACTAAAATGCTTACACAAGAATATAGAAAACCTCACAAATTAACAAAGGAAGTTTCTACAAAAAAGAAGAGAGAAACAAACCCTATGTGAGCAGAAGGAAAGAAATAGTAAACATAAGAGCGGAATCAATAAAACTAAAAACAAGAAAAAATTGAGGAAACAAATGCAACAGAAAGCTGATTCTTTGAAAAAAATCAATTAAATTTATAGAGTTCTAGCAAGTCTGGCAAACATAAAAAGAGAGATGGAGCAGGTCACCAGTATCAGAAATAAAATAGGAGATATTTCTAAAAATCCCACAGCAATTAAAATAATGATAAGGGGGCACTATAATCAACTTTTAGCTCGTAAATTTGACAACTGAGAACAAATTGCACCAATTGCACTAGTTCCTCAAAAGTCACAAATGACTAAAACTCAGCAAATGTTTTAAGTGACTAGATAGCTTGAATATTTCTATAACCATTAAAAAATTAAATTTGTAATTAAAAATCTCTCCCAAATGAAATCATCAGGCTTGGATTGTTTTACTAAAAAATTCTACCTAACATTAAAATAATTAATATTAATTTTCTTCAGTCTACTTCAGAAAATAGAAGAGGGAGCACCTTCCACTCATTTTATTAGGCTAATGTTACCCTGATATCAAAACCAGATAGATAGTACAAAATAAGCAAGAGAAAACTACAGCTCATTATTCATTATGAACATAGGCATACAAAATCTTTTACAAAATTTTAACAAATTCAGTCTAGCAATGTATAAGAAGTATATATCATGGCCTAATGAGATTTATTCTAGGCATGTAAGTCTGGTACAATCTTAAAAAAAAAAAATCAATTGATGTTGTCCACTGTATCAACAAACTAAAAAAAGAAATGTGGTCATATTAGATGACACAGAAAAAGCATTTGACAAAAGCCAGCACCCGTTTATGATAAAATCTTTCAGCAAACTAAAAATAGAGGGGAAAATTTCTTAGCACAATTAAGAGCATCTACAAAAAAACCTACAGCTAACATCATACTAAGTGGCAAAAGACTGAATGCTTTACCTCTTAGATTAGCAGAAAAGCAAGGATGTCTGATCTCATCGCTCTTATTTGACATAGTGCTGAAAGTTCTAGCTGGCTTTTAAGGCAAGACAACATAAAAGGCATACAGATAGGAAAGGAAGAAATAAAATTGTCTGTACTTACAGACATTATTGCTTACATAGCAAATCCCAAGAAATCTTCAAAACAACCCCTCAAACTCCTAGAACTAATAAGTGAGTGCAGCAAGATTGTAGAATACAAGGTTGACATGCAAAAGACAGTTACATTTTTACAACTAAGTTTTGAAAGTTCTTTATATATTCTTGTCAATAAATAAGGGGAGACTAACATAAAAAGCTTAATACAATTTTCAATTACTCCAAAAAACCAAAAACTGCTTAGATGCACATCTAACAAAACATATTAAGATTGCGTGTGCTGAAAATTATGAAGTGTTTTTTTTTTTTTACAAAGACCTAAATAATTGTAATGACATACTATGTTCATGAATTGGAAGACTCAAAATGCTAAAGATATCATTTTTGTCTTAACTATTCTAAATTTTAATGCAATTCTTATCAGGATTTTTTGGAGACATAGGCAAGCTTATTCTAAAATTTACATAGATAGGTACAGATTCTAAAAGACCTAAAACAATTTAAAAACATGAATAATTTGTGAGGCATAAGTCTTCTTACAGTATAAAAAGAGTGTTGTATTAGCAGAGGGGTAGTCATGTAAATTAATAGAACTAACTAATAAACCCAGAAATAGACCTACACAAACATGTCCAACTGATTTTTTCTTTTTGAGTTGGAGTTTCACTCTGTCGCCCAGGCTGGAGTGCAGTGGCACACTCGTGGCCACCCTAATGTTGACCTGCTGGGCTCTGGCAATCTTTCTGCATTAGGCTTCCAAGTACCTAGAACTATAGGCACACACTACCATGCCCAGCTAATTGTTAACTTATTGTAGAGATGAGGTCTGGCCAAGTTACCCTGGCTGGTCTCGAGCCCATGGGCTCAGGCAAGCCACTTGCCTCAGCCCCAACTGATTTTTGACAAATGTGCAAAAGCAAATCAATGGAGGAAAAGATAGACTTTTCAACATATGGTGCTAAAGCAAATGGATACCCTGGGCAAAAAAAAAAAAAAAAAAAGTGAACTTAAATCTAAACCTCACACCGTGTACAAAAAAATAAACTCAAAATGAATCACAAATTAAGATGTAAAATGTAAAAATATAAAATTTTTTTAAAAAGAGAAAATCTGGATCCTGATCTAAGCAAAAACTTCTAAGACTTAACACCAAAAGAATGACCATAAAAGAAAAAAAATTGATAAACTAGACCACGTTAAAATTAAAAGTTTTTGTTCTACAGAAGATCCTGTTAGGAGGAGAAAAAGACAAGCTACATACAGAGATAAAATATTTGCAAACCACATATTCAAGAAGGTACTAGTACCTGAAATATATGCAGAATCCAGAATATATAAAGAACTCTCAAAACTGAGTTGTGAAAAACCCCCCAAATTCTATTAGAATATGAGCAAAAATCATGAAATTAAGACAATATACAGATGGTAAGATGATCGTCATTAACCATTAGGGAAATGCAGGTTAAAATACCAATTAAATATCACTATGCACATATTAAAATGGCTAAACTCAAAAATGGACAATACAAAATTCTGACAAAAATATGGAGACATCTGATTGTTTCTATATTGCTGATGGGAATGTAAAATGTTACAACCACTGTAGAACAGTAGATGACATTTTCTGATATACTTAAACATATGACCCAGCAACTTCAGTTTAGGCAATTTCTTGAAAGAAATAAAAACCTATGTTAGCACGAAAGCTTGTACATGAATATTAATAGAAGTTTTATTTGTAATAGCTCATACCAGAAAATAACCCAAATGTCTTTCAGTGGGTAAATTGTTAAACATACAGTGGTTCATCCATATCATGGAACACTACTCAGCACTATAAAGAAACAAATGATGGATATATACAACAAACTGAACTAAACTCCAGAGAATGGTGAATGAAAATAGCCAATCCAAAAAGGTGACATACTATATGATTCCATTTATATAGCATTCTTGAAATAACAAAATATAAAAATGGAGAACAGGTGACAGGTTACTTAAGGCCATGGCGTGGGAAGAAAGTGAATCTGAATATACAAGGGCAACATGGGAGATTTTCATGGTGCTGAAATTGTTCTGTGTAAATATCAACATTCTGACTGTGATATTGTACAATAGTTTAAGAAGGTGTTACCATCGGGGGAAATTTGGTAAAGGATATGGAA
Organism: Tarsius wallacei; assembly: GCA_963574415.1. NCBI lineage: Eukaryota > Metazoa > Chordata > Mammalia > Primates > Tarsiidae > Tarsius > Tarsius wallacei. The sequence goes on from CAUYQG010096204.1 coordinate 20,354, forward strand.
GTTCTCTCTACATTATATATTTTTTTTTAGCAAGGATATGTGAATCTCTAACTATCTCGAAGAAAAATGTTTAACTTAAAAAGTTGATGGAAAACATTAAAATCCTCTGGAATTACGATTATCAAATAAAACATAAATAGTAAAATATTCATGAGGTGAAATAAATATAATTTGGAAATGAGAAATTTAGAGTACGGATGAGGAAGAAAATTTAAGAATGCTGATTTTAGAAAGGAGACAAGATGGCGATGGAACAGGTCAGAGTGTGAGAGACTCACAAAAGTGGTCCACAAAGACTCTCTGCATGAGTGGGTATGTGCTGGTCGGTGAGAGAAAGTCTGTCTGAGGGGAGACTTGGGTTCATGCACCCAGGGCTCTGCTCTGGAGGTGACTACAATTGACCTCTGCCCTGAGATTGGAGCCATGGCTGGCAGGATTATCTGCCATTCTTGGGGCTTTCTTGAGAGAAGGCAGCAGAAAAAAGCTACCTGTATGAGCCCCCAGGAACCATGGAGAAGGCAGGGCATGGAAATCTGGAAATGAGCCCTGCTACCAGTGAGGAGATGCCAATCAGCGCCATCTTCTCTGTCCTGGACTGGGTAGAGACCTGTATGGCCCCGCCCAGCTCTGGCCAGAGAGACAGAGGTTCCTCCTTTATGCTGGAACAGGCACAGACACATCAGATCTGAGTGGGAGATTACACAGCAGTGACAGCAGCAGACAAGTTGGGTGAGTCTCGATCTGATCCATCCTGACTGGCGCTGATTGGCGTCTCCTTACAGGCAGCAGAGTTCATTTCCAGATTTCCATGCCCTACCTTCTCCAAGGTTCCTGCTGCTAGTGTCTGTGGGGGTCCTGCCCCTGCCGGGTCTGGGGTTTCCTGAAGGAGAGACGGAGAGGCGACGAAAAGATATAGCTGGACACCTGCTTCTGGACAGAATGCCCATTTAATGTTAGTTAACACAGAGCTTTTATACCATTCGTAAAGGGGCAAGACAAAGAAAATTCCTTCACGTACATATGCTTTAAAAGTTACCACCACCTAGC
>CAUYQG010096206.1:0-10028 GCA_963574415.1 Tarsius wallacei
GTCAAAAAAATCAGCCGGGCGTGGTAGCGCGCGCCTGTAATTCCGGCTACTCAGAAGGCTGAGGCGGAAGGATCGCCGGAGCCCAGCAGGTCGAGGCTGCAGTGGCCGGGAGTGGCCACTGCACTCTAGTCTGGGCGATTGAGTGGGACTCCAACTCAAAAAAAAAAAAAAAAAATGCTCTCGCCCTGCCAGGCTCACAGTACTGTGAGGAGGGGTGGGGAGAGCCGGTCAGCCATGGTGGGACAGGGGAAGCCCCGAGCCTGAGCCCCAGGGATCCCCCGAATCATACTCGAGCCATAACTGGATTTGGGCCTGTCACTCACAGGCAGTTTGAAGGCTGGGGAGTGGAGAGGGGCTGGGTCCCTGCCTCGACACCAACAACTTCTCAAAACAGGCAAAACAGCCTGGGATGGAAGGTGATGGGTTGAAAGGCTGTCCTGGCTAATAGAAGAGCCTCTGTAGATGGAATGAATGAATGAACACCTAATGGACAGTACTGAAGGAAAGGTTGGGAGGCTACCACTTTGACTTGGGGCCTAGGCACTAGTCACTACTCAGGGGAAAAGAAAGGAAGAGAGAACAGCAGGATGGTGGGCCCAGGAGGAGAGCTTGGGGCTTCCCCACCAACAGGATTCGGAGAGACATAACTCTAGAAGGCCCCCATCATCGCTGCAGCCCAGGGGCAGTACACAAGGGGCAGAGCTGGGTCAGAGTCCTGCCTGTCACCTCTGGAGCCTGAGAGGGAAGGAGTGGTGACAGCTTCTTCATTCACATCATGCCTGGTGTAGCAGGGCTTGTCTTCACAAACTAGTTATTTTCTTTTTTCTGCGCAGATGGGGTCTCGCTATGTGTATGGTCTCCAACTCACTATGTGTATGGTCCCCAACTCCTGGCCTCAAGTGATCCTCCTGCCTTGGCCTCCTAAAGCGCAGTGATTGCAGGTGTGAGCCACCGTGCCCAGCCTGCTTGGGCTATTTCGGGGAGGCCTGGTTTGTTCTTCCATTCTAGACACCTCTGTTCTACAACCTCAGGCCAGCCAGAAGGGGCTAAGGGCAGGGCCTGGGGGCTGCTCAAAGCTCAGCCCCATCCTACTTCACCCGTCATCCCAGAGGGCCCAGCCCTGGTACCTCCAGGGCTGTGTGACTGCAGCCAATGTAGCGGGGGATGAAGCTGCTCTTTCGAATGACTGTTGCGTACAGCTTGGTCTTGGCTGTGGCGTCGCTGACGTTGCCAGACTGGGTGGGCTGGAGGCAGGGTGGGAGAAGGAAGCATGGAAGAAGAGCGTCTGAGGGGCAGGCCCTGGCCATAAATCCAGCCCTTTGCACACAGTCACTGGCATTGCTCCACAGGGGCCCTGAGCTGATAATTAAAGCCCATGTCCCTGCGAGCCCTTCCGAGATCAATACAATAAATCTTCCCTTTTCCGTTGGAATATTTCATCACCCTCGCAAGGACAGCTGCTGTCTGCTCTCTGGTGAGGACATGATAACAAGGCCTGGGCTGTCAGTGGACACAGAGCCAGGGTGCCTGGGTGGTGCCCCTAGAATGACAGCTCAGGTGCCAGGTCGCCCAGGGGGAGTCTCTCCTCTCTCTATTGCTTCCCTCCCTGGCCCTGGTGATTCATCCCTGGGACTGGGGTTCCCCTTGGGGCATAAGAGAAGGCAAAGCCATGGATGAAGACTTGCTTGGAAAAAAGGTCAGGACCAGAGCCTGGAGAACTGATCAAATTGAGCACCTACTATGCACTGGCACTGTGCCCTGCCCTGCACAGACTCCTCCAGGCGACCATGCCAGCTCTGCCAATGAGGGCGGAGGTGGGGGTCAAGTGGTGATGTGTGAGGTCCAGCTAGTGACCAACACACCTGGGAGAGGGACCCTGACAAGCCAGTCTCACGCTGCTCCTCACTCTCAACTCTGTAGGGGTCTGGAGTGCATACTGGGGGAGGAGGGTCATGCTTCTGCTCCTCTCTGGCCAGTACTTACACACAGTAGGTGCTTCCTAAGTTCTTGAGCAATGAGGGAGTGACTTCTCTCCTCTATTGAGGGGAGAGGGGACAAGGGGGCTGGTCTGGGAGGTCCAGGCCATGGGCTGAGGGATCTGAAGCTCTCTACTCTGGCTCATGCCAGTTGCCAGTGCATTCCAGAAAATGATTTGCACCCCACATGCCCCCACTCTCTCAGGCCTTTCTTCAGTCCAGGCGGCAGGTGAAGGTGACCTGACTGAGAAGATGGCATAAGGGCTCACCCTCAACTCTGCCACCCTCTATGACCAAGAATGAGATGGTTCCTGTTCCCAAGTCTCAGTCCCATGTGTGCAAATGCCATTTTCCTTGAGGCTAGAGACGGCGCATGAAGTGTCTAGCACAGGGCCCAGACACAGAGGGACTTGGTAAATGTCATGTTTCTTGGACTTTGAGATCCATCCTTGTCTTTTAACATTTATAGAATCAGAATATCTCTTTAATTGGTGTATTCATTTAATGTGGTAGTTGTTCATGCTAAGTGGACTGTTATACAAAGATAAATTTGGAGAATTCCAAATTCCTATGGACGTCATTCCTAGCTATGTGCCAGAAGCTATTTCCAGAGCCCCAAGTGGGCCTGGATGTGTCGTGCTGTGGGTGGGTGTGGGATGCCCAGGGCTGCTCTAAGGAAGGGCTGGGGGTGTCCATGTAGGTTCCCACTCTCCCCCACAGTCCCCTGGCCCAGGCCTCTGCCTCACCTTCACCAGTTCAAAGTGGTAGGGGTGGAAGACGCGCAGGTATTTGATGGGGATATTGTAGGACAGCAACTCCTCTTTCTTTTTGTTGTCCATGACCTTGAGGACCACATCTGGAGAGAGAAAACATAAGCACAAGGTCAAGACATGGCTTAACTGATAGCCTGCCTTCCCAGGGAGGAGGGACAGTGGGAGTGGGAGGCATTGATGAGAGGAGGGAGACGGGGAAACAGAGGACTCAACATGCATGCACACATGTGGGTCACACCTGTGCACACAAACCCACAAGCACTGTTCCAGCCCCTGCACAGGGCAAGACTCTGTGCCAGGTTAGGGCCCAAGTGCAATTGTCTCCTGTGGTCGAGAAAGACCCCACCTAGAGATAGACACACACAGAACTGAGCCCAAACACACATGCACACATGCTGAGCTGCATGGGCAAGTGGTATAGTGTCCTTTCCAGGAATAAGGCCCTTCTCTTGGTCACAAACACTCTCACCAGCTCCTCGGGCAGGATGGGAAGGATTAACTCTCACATGTTACAGGTGGGAAAACTGAGTCCCAGTAAGAAAAAGTAACCTGCTCAAGAAATCCTTCAGTGCAGCTATCAATAAGTCTACAAGTAAATGAAAGCTAGTGTAAACTGAGAATAATGCACTATCTGGAAAACTCCCTCCAGAGAGACCTTGTTTTCCCGTAAAATGGCATGAACTTTGGAATGAACTTTAAGGAGAATACCAACGTCCTGGAAATGACTATGGAAGCTCAACTTAATGAGCACCTATTGTGTGTCTGGCATGGGAATGGGCACTTCTCAGCCATTATTCCAACAAACCCTCACCACAGTTCCACAAGAAGATGTCATCATCTCTGTTCTTGAAACAGGAACAGAGCTTAGAGAGGTTATATAACTTGATAAACATCACACAACTAGGAGATGGGGACAAATGAGGTTGGATTTAATGACCCTTGAGGCATTTTTTTTCCATTCTGGAAATCTAAGATTTGAGGAGGAAGAAGAGATGGGGAAGGAGGAAAGGCAGAGAAGGATGAGGGAGAAATGGGGGGGGGGTGTTGAGTGAGAGATGAAGGGGATGAGGGGGGATGGGGTAAAATAAACAGATCCAGGGACAAATGGGAAGTGGGCGTGGTGGGGATGTGCCTGGGGAGCCCCTCAGGAAGCCCCTTGCCCTCTGTCTCTCTTCTTGAGATGAGGATATTTCAGCACCAGGGACAGCGACTGGCCTTGAAGGCTCTGCTCATTAGGCTGGGAGTCCGGTGCTGAGTCCAAGGTCTGTGCCAGATACCTTAGAGCTGCGAGGTTGGGGAAGGAAGCTGAGGGCTTTGCTGACTCTTCTGCCTCTCTCCCCCTTCCCTACAGCCATCCTGAACACACAGACAGGGAGAGACACTTGCCAAAGTCCGTCAAGAGCTGGCCACACGGGGTCCGTGCTCAGTGGAAGGCAGAGAAGGTCAGCAGAGGTGTTGAGGTTGGCTTGAAGAAAGTAGACTGAGGCAGGGGTGTGAAGTCAGCAGCCCTGAGCTCTAGGACCAAGACCCTAACTTGCTCTGTGACCTTCAGCAAGTCACTTAACCTCTCTGAGCTTCACCATCCTGCTCGCAAAATTGTTAGTACTTTAAAAAGAAAGACCATGTCCCTCCCCTAGGATTGCCATGGGGAGGGAGTGTGTTTTTCAAGTGATAGCATTCCATGCAGAGGCTCCTCATGGCTGCCACTATTTCCTCCTCGTTAACCATCTGTGGCTCTCCGTATACCCACCCACTCTGGGCAGACCTGAGGACACCCAGCTGGGGAATTCCAGTGCTCCCAGCCAAAGCCCCCTAGTAGCTGTGGGGGCTGCAGCCCCTTGTGCCTACCTCCACCGATCCACAGTGCCCAGATCTGGTTGGGATTTGCCAGGCTGAGTGAAAGGTGAGCACCCTGCAACCTCCCCACCCCCATTCCTGGAGCTCGGTGTGGGCAGCCAGCAGAGAAGCCGGAATTGGGGGATGGGGAAGTGGACAGCCATGCCTCCCTGCTCCTGTCTCCATGCTGCAAGTACGCCTCATCAGCTTCCTCTCTGGGCATTGTGCCCTTCCGGCCTCCCGCCGCGCCCTTTGTGCGGCCAACAAGCTGTTTCTGCCACACGCCTGCTCTGGCCCAGCACAGGGTCTGCACAGCCCTTTGCTTTTCATTAACACATCGCTGGGCTCCCTCCACCCCTCCCCCGCCTCTTGGCCTGGCCCCTGCCTCTCCCGCCCCCACTCCCACTGCAGACATCACCACAGCAACCACTTCCAACCAGGTTCCAACCAGCATTCAGAGACTTCAAGCTGCAAATGGGCGCCTGCCAGTATTCCCTGCTGGCGGCCCACAGCCTCCCCGCCCTCCTGTCCCTCCTGCTTTAGGTCCTGTCCTGGTGCACAGATGGGCCCAGGGCCACCAACCTCATCACACCTGTTTCTTTACCACCCCAGATGTGCCGAGCCCAGGGCAGGATCCTGGATCAGTGCCCCTAACCACAACCCCTGACTTCCCGCTAGCACGCATGCACACATACATGCATGCACACACAAACTACACACACTCACGCACTGCAAGGTACACAACACACCCTTCAGCTGCACGCAGGCACACACAAGCACACTGTGGCAGCAGACACACCCATACACACACACACAAGACATACAGACTTGGATGCCAGCAGACACAGCACTCTCACACACACAGCATCTATACACACACAGCATCTACACACACACACACACATACACACACACACACACACACATGAAGCAGCATGCAGACATTCCCAGGCATGCACATGCAGACAGATGTGTGTCTCTGCATGAAACCCTGGAACAATTCTTCCTTCGAATCTTCTCGACCATCCCAACAGCCCTTCCTATCCCTTTATAGGCAGAAAAGAGACTCTGGCTCAATCCAGCCTTGCTTCTTCCCAGCTATATAAGCTCCCCCCTTCCTCTCTCCCCTCCCATGGTCTTTCATGGCTCCCCCATTTCCTCTCTGCCCTCCCGCGGTCTTCCACCAGCAGCTCTTTGCTCTTTGTGTGGCGAGCAGGTGTCCTGTCTAGGTCTCTGCAAGAATTCAGGGGAGGCAAAGCCTGCCTTCTTGGGGAGAGACCACCTGTGAGAAGCGAGTCTGAGGTTCTTCTGGCTAGATGAGACCAGTGACATCGCTGGTACCTCTGGCTGTGCTGACATGCTCGGTGCCCACATCCTACCATCCCAGCAACAACCAGTCAGTACACGTGTGTGCCCAGCCCAAGCTCTCCCATGAGAGTGCAGATTCAAAGGTAAAAGTGCACGTGTGTACACGGGTATCTGGTGGCTCGGGCCGAGATCCAGGAAGGACTAGGCAGGAATAGGATCTATTCTAGGGACATTAAAAACATTTCATAAAAAATCACGAGGCTAGGTGTGGTGGCTCATGCCTGTAATCCTAACACATTGGGAGGCCAAGGTCAGAGGATCGCTTGAGGCCAGGAGTTTGAGACTAACCTGGGCAACATAGTGAGACATCATCTCTACTAAAAAATAAAAAAATTACCCGGGCGTGATAGCACATGCCTGTAAACTCAGCTACTTGGGAGACTGAAGCAGGAGAATAACTTGAATCCAGGAACATGAGGCTGTGGTGAACTATGATCATGCTGCTGCCCTTCAGTCTGGGTGACAGAACAAGACCCTGCCTCTAACAATAAAAATGAAAAACAAAAATTAAAGTGAGGCAGCTAGGACCTTGGGGTACAGTGAGAGTCTGCAATGCTGAGTCCCATGCCCTCTGCTTACTGAGCACTTGGGCTTGAGCCAGTCCTGTCGATAGCCTGAGCCTCAACCTTCTCTCCTAAGCAATGGGAGCAGTGGTGCTCCTCCTGGGAGGTGGTGTGACTCCAGTGAGCATGGGGACGTGCTGGGAAAGCTGTAATGTGCTGTTGCAGTGGGAGACGGCGGTAATAACAACCATGAAAATAATAACAACAGTCATAAAAAAGATAAGCTCGCATTGTCTGGAAAATTCATTTATGTGGAACACCTCATTTTTCTAGCCGGCTGGGGAGATGAGGCATGACAGTATTACGATTTTTCTAAGTGCTTTTCACTGAGCCCAAGGGGGCGTTCAGGTGGCCACCAGCTGAGCGGAGAGGTTCCTGTCCTCGGTGGGCGTGTTCCCAGCCCCACCCACCCACGGCAGCCCGCCTGCACCAGCCTCACCTTCCTGCCCTGCATCCTCAGCTTGGATTTCCACTTTCACCGTGTCCCCCCAGATGGGGGCTCTGGTGGGCTCCGAGGTCACAGCTGTGACTGCCTTGGTGCTCTGGCTGTGCGCTTCCTCTGAGGTGCTCTTCCTGGGGAGGGGAGGGGTGGTGTGAGTCAGAAGGAGGGCCCTGCCTGCCCCCCTCCCGGACTCCACTGACCATAAATCTGAGCAGAGGGTAGATGGAACACAGAGAGCTCCCTCCCATGCACAGTCACTCATGTCACCCAGGGCCCAGGGGATGCCAGACCTCTCCCCTCGGCTGTCCTGCCTTCCCGGGGGACCACACTGTCTCACTGGTGGCTGTCAAGGCCTTTGCTTAGACAAGGCACCAGAGGCTCAGGGCAGGGGTGGGTGTGGGTAGGTACCTGCCCTGCTGACTTCCTGTCCCAGGGGGGATCCCCAGCAGGTGCCTGTATGTGGGGACTCCTGACCCTCTTCTCTAGGTTTGGTTGAGTGGGAGGCAGCCTCTGGGCAGGTGACCTCATGGTGCCCATCTGGCTGTCCTCTCTTCTCTGTCTTCACTTCTCTAAGCTTCTGGCCCACATTCTCAGGCTCTCCGCCAAGCAACTCCAGTTTTTTCTTTGTTACTTTTTAGATGCAAGGTCTTGCTTTGTCACCAGGCAGGAGTGCAGTGGTACCATCATAACTGACAGTAGCCTCAAACTCCTGGGCTCAAATGAGCCTCCTGCCTCAGAGTCCCAAGCAGCTGGGACTACAGGCATGTGCCACCACACCCAGCTAATTAAATTAGCTAATTATATATGTTTTTTCTAGAGACAGGGTCTTGCTACGTTTCCCAGGTTGGTCTCAAACTCCTGGCCTTATGCAATCTTTCCGCCCCGGCCTGCCAAAGTGCTGGGATTATGGGTGTGAGCCAAGGTGCCTGGCCAACAACCCCAGTCCTGACCACTTACAATGGAGCATGCGTGTGCTATTGCCTTCTGCGGTGCCCACTGTATACAGGACCCTGGGCTGGGCACCTGGAGTTGAGCCCAGGGCTGGGAGCAGGGGCCTCAAACACTCAGGATGCTCAGGGCCAGGTTGTCCAGGGTGAGGGGGAGCTGGGGCCCTCTGCATCCTGTGCACCCCATAGGTGTCCAGGATGGTGTCCCCGAGATCCAGAGCCATCAACCAGCTCGGTAAAAGAGTTCATACTTCTTCTGCTTGCATTTTATTTTGTTTTTATTAGAGATGGGGTCTTGCTCTGTCACCCAGGTTGGAGTGCAGTGGTGCAATCACAGCTCACTGCAGTCTCGAACTCCTGAGCTCAAGCAATCTTCCCCACTCAGCCTCCACAAGTGTTGGGACTACAGGCACACACTGCCATGCTGGCCCTACTTCTTCTGTTGAAGAGGTTGTGAGGTCAGGGCTGCACTCAGTGCTGCTGCTTTAGCTTGGACTATCACGTGGAAAGGCTCATCCTGAGATCTCGAGGCAGGGGACCCATGCCCACACCCTGGAGGGGGCACGGTGCACTAACATAACAGGGTAGGAAGCAGAGGTGGCATCTTCACCAGCCCATGGCCCGCTCCAAAGCCCCCAAAGGAGTGTGGGGCAGGCCTAATGCCCAGAAGTCAGATCCAATCTGCCCCAAGCATTGACAATGCCAACATGGTCCTCCCCAGTTCAGGAAGCCCTCTCCTTCAGGAAGCCCTCCAGAACCCCTGGCCCTCACTGCTTCCCGTTCTTTAGACTGAAGTGACACTGTGGCCTAGCTCCTTGCTCCCACTCATCACAGCCCTGCCCCGGTGGTTAATTGTTCTTGTGGGAGTCCCACTTCCAAGCTCCAGGGGTCCACTGAAGACTCCTGCTCTGCTTTGACTGAGAGGCAGTAAGACATGGTGATTGCAACAGGGACCCTGTGGTTGGACATCTGGGTTCCAAATCCCAACTCTGCCACCACTCGCTGTGTGATCTCGGGCAAGGTACATGATCTTCCTGTGCCTCATCTGCTTCATCCATGAAACGGGATGATAAGGATCCCAGCCTGCAGGGCCGTTGTGGGAATGTAACAGATTGCTTTGTGTGTGCCCGGCACGTGTTCAGCACTGGGAAAGTGTCCATGAGTATTAGCATGTTTAATTATGAATACATACATACAAACGTCATTCCCTCCTCCTGCCTCCCAGGACTGGAGAGCTCAGCATTGGTGACCCTTCTGTGACTGCCCCTGTGTCTCTGGTCTGGTTTTCCCCCAACATGGCCCTGGGTTTCAAGTTCCCGTCTGTCCAGGCTGAGTCACCAACCCTCTGAGCCTCAGTTTCCCCTCCCTCAGCAGCACCTCCCTCAGAGGGTGGTCAGAGGATTGGAAGGAAAGCCTGTTCAGCTCCTGGCACCTGTAAGCCCCAGCTCATGTTGTCCCTTCATTTGTGACACAAAAAAATTGAGCTTCCATACAATCCAGCAATTCCTGTTCTTGAAATATATCTGGAAGAACACAAATCGCTCTCCAAAATTACACCTGCACAGGCATGTCTATTGCAGCACTATTCACAACAGCAAAAACATGGAACCAACCCAGATGCCTGTCAAAAGTAGACTGGATGAAGAAAATGCAGTAGGTATACACAATGGAGTATTACACAGCCATAAAGAACAACAAAAGCATGGCGTTCGCAGTGGCGTGGATGCAGCTAGAGACCCTCATCCTAAGGGAACTACCACAGAAACAAAGAAGTGAATACCACATGTTCTCATTCATAAGCGGGCCCTGATAACTGGCCACATGAGCACAGGATGGGAGAGAGCGAGGCATGAATGGAGTGTGCGTCAGCACACTGGGTACCTGGTGCACTCTCAAGGGGAGACAGGGCCAGCTAGAACCCCAAACTTTACCTGCATGCAACTTACTTATGTATAAAATTCTCACTTGTACCCCACAACTCTAAAATTAAAAACAACAGCAGGGCGCGGTGGCTCACGCCTATCATCCCAGCACTTTGGGAGGCGGAGGCGAGAGGATTGCCTGAGTCCAGGGGCTGGAGACCAGCCTGGACAACTTGGCAAGACCTCATCTCTACAATAAAT
>CAUYQG010096207.1:0-26318 GCA_963574415.1 Tarsius wallacei
CGATCCTTCCGCCTCAGCCTTCCAAGTAGCCGGAACTACAGGTGCGTTCTACCTCGCCCAGCTAATTTTTTGATTTATTGTAGAGACGAGGTCTCACCAAGTTGCTCAGGCTGATCTCGAACCCCTGGGCTCAGGCAATCCTCTCGCCTCTGCCTCCCAAAGTGCTGAGATTACACGTGTGAACCACTGTGCCTGGCCAGAAACTGAATTTCTAAGGGCTCAGAAGGTGGAGGCCTTCACAAGCTTTACCAAGGAATTCAACCTATATTGGGTAAGCAATAGGGAGCTATGGAGAGCTTCGGAGCAGGGGTGTGAACAACTGTTTTTCAGAAGGCAGCGTGTAGAATGGGTTAGAATTAAGGAGTGGCTTGAAGTAAGAGAAAGTGAAGACCGGAATAAGACAGCACTCAGGAGAAAAGTTAGGGATGGAAACCACGGAGCAGTGGTCATGGAGTGCCAGAGAGCAGGGGAGTTAAAAGACGTTCTAAGACAGAGAAGAGGTCAAGAGTCTGCTTCTGGATGTGTGGAGTTTGACAGGTTAGAAGTATCTGTGCTTGCCTAGCAGAGCGTTAGAAATAAACAAAGAAAACTACGCAGATGACAACAAAAACACAAGTCTTTTTTTTTTTTTTTTTTTTTTGAGTTGGAGTCTCACTCTGTCGCCCAGACTGGAATGCAGTGGCACGCTCCCGGCCACCGCAGCCTTGACCTGCTGGGCTCCGGCGATCCTTCCGCCTCAGCCTTCCGAGTAGCCAGAATTACAGGCATGCGCTACCACGCCGGCTGATTTTTTGACTTATTGTAGAGATGAGGTCTCGCCAAGTTGCCCGGGTGGTCACGAACCCGCGGGTTCAGGCAATCCACTCACCTCAGCCTCTCGAAGGTGCAGGATCACAGGCTGAGCCACCGAGCCCGGCTACAAGTCTTTACTGTGGCGTGAGCTCTGCCCTGGGGAGGACTGGAGACAGCAGGAAAGATGTGCAACATGGTCCTTGTCCTCTTGCACCTCGTGGGTGATCCAAACGGGTCCCCTCCGTGCGTGGCAGGGCCTCGGTCCTCATCTAAACTATCTCCCAGATATTCAGGGAGTCTCTAAGCAGACATGCCCAGAAGCCAGTCTACCCCTGCAGTGACCACACCGCATCGGCGCAGCTCAGCTTTCTGACGCCGGGTCCCCCTGTCTGTGCAATTCCTATTGCCGGAAAAACCAGTGCTCAGGGGACCACTGATGCCACGTGCAAGGGTGGGCCTCTGGGCAGGGCTTTGTCTGTGTGTTCTATTGTATCTTGTCTCCTGCACTCGCCACGTTTCCCTTCCTGTGTCTGAGTTTTCCAGCAGCTCTCACGGTTTCTGCCTCTGTGTCCTCACTCCACAGGGAGTCCCAGGGGCGACCCATGGGATGGGCAGTGCACAGACGTGGTTTCTTTTTTTCCCCTTCAAGCATCCTTCTTTGCTGCTTTGGGCCATTTCCCAAATTTCCCCTTTCAAATATCCGTTACAAGTGGAGAAGCTCCCACGCATATGGAAGTTGTGTGTGTGTGTGTGTTTGTGTGTGTGTCTAGTTATACCAGCAGCAGGCAGCTCCAAATACTTTGTTACTGAAGTAATTGCAGCAAAGTAGAATGACTGTGATGTGAGGGAAGGTGAAAGGCACCACAGGGATAGATCATACTAGAGATAAGAGTCCAGGGCAGAGTCCCAAACTTTCTGGGTTCACAGAGTCCTTTAGTGTGTTAGTAATTCTTCCTCAGCACCCCAGGGCAAAAGAAATAGCCCGGAGTTCTGTTTATTAAGTAGTTAAGTCCAAACACTTAGCAAGTATTCATGCCCTAGCAACTTAGTAGCTGTTAAAAAATACTGTAAAGTGAAAACGTGTTTTTACTTTATTCTTAAAGACCAGGTTACTCACTAACGGCATGCTCCAGCCTGTTGGGCCCTGCACGGCTCTGGGAACCCTGCAGTGAGGTCGGCACCACCACACTCGTTTCCTTTTCCACATCGGTTTTTATGTGGCACTTGCTTTCATCCCATCAGCCACCCCAGACCCAACTTTGCCAAACCATGACATCGTCAAAGGAATGTAGTGAGCTAATGTTGAAACTGTAAAATGCCTCCGACTGGGAGTTCTCACAGAGTCCAACCATGCCAACGACCATTGGATTCCCTGGAAGTTTTAAAACATCCCCGAGTGCTCCCTGCGAGCTCATGACAGTGCCCTGGGACGCCTCAATGCGTTGAGGTTGAGGGGGCAAGGAAGGCCCGATATTCGAAGCGAGACGTGAACCACGAGGAAGAATCGTGCAGGTGAAATGGGCCTGTGAGAGCCTTTCACACAGGGGAATAGCATTTGTGAGGAAGTCTTGTTTACGAAGGGTTGTGTGCCTTTTTAGAGCACTTACTACCTGCTTTTACACCTCTAGTATATTTATAAATCTATATCTATATGAATCCGTATCAATACATACCATGTATGTATACACCCATGTCTGTTACAAACACTATGTACGATGTATTTTCCTACCTATATGTATTACAAACTCTCTCCCTCTCCCTCTGTCTCCCTCTCCCTCTCTCTATCTCTCCACCTCCTCCCTGTCTCTGTACCCTTGAAGACACATACACATATTGTTTCCTTGCCGCTGTGGGGGGATGAGAAAGGGAGTTCCCCGGGCACGAGTCACGGAGCGCTCATCTCAGGCTGTGAAGTCTGGATGTGTAGCAGAACCAACTGGCATGGCTTTAGAATTTCCTCAAGCAGTGTTTGGCCATCTGGGAGCGGGAACAGAGAAAATGGAGGCTTGGCTGTATTCAAGGTCAGGAACTGGCAAAATAGACACGGCAGAAAATCAAGAGGTTGGAAGGTGTGAAGATCTTGGACGTTCACGGTCCTCACCTCAGAGCAGGATGTACACAACGGCTTGTGTGAGCTGTTACTGGCAGAGAGGGCTTCGTGGCTGTAGCTACGAGGCTTTGCAGCCAGTTTCCTGCTCTCCTCATGACTGGCCAAGGACAGACCCTGGGGTGCCATGGCGCCTTCCGTCTGTGTGGGAAGAGTGGCTTCGTTCTGAACAGAGACTTCTAGGTCCCTGGGGTTTAACTTACTACCTCAAGGGATTCCACTGCAGATATGCCTGAAAGTCTCAAAAATGGTCAACAGGCTTTTTTTTTCTTGCCAGTTTTGGCTTAAAGGGTCAACAATGTGACAAAGCTTACTTTTGAATGCTTTCTTTATTTTTCCTGTCTATATTTTTGCATATCGTATTATGGCAGGCAGCTTCCAAAAGGGCTCCTCGTGACTCTGCCTCCTGGTTTTCACGCCCTTGAGTAATAAAGTGTGAGTTGGGCTTAGTGACTCATCGAATACATGGAAAGATGTCAAAAATGATGGGACGTCACTGCTGAGCTTAGGTGATGCAAATTGTGGCTTCTGTCTTACTTGTCCTCTCACCTTCTCGCTTTGATAAAGCCTGATGCGGTGCTGTGAGCAGCTCACCAAGAGGCCCGGGTGGCAAAGGAATGAAAGTCACTGCTGGCCCATGGTAAGCAGGGACCGAGACAGACCGCAAGTAACTGAAACCTGCCCACAACCCGTCAGCTCGAGAATGGATTCTTCCCCAAAGGAGTCTTGTGATGACGCCCGTTCACAGTGACACCCTGACTGCCGTGTGAGTGACCGATGCAGAGACTAAGTTGTGCCTGAGTTCCTGACCCGCAAACACTATGAAATCGTTAATGGTACCTTCGCCATTAAGTTGTGGGATCATTTGTTACACAGCAATAGAGAATGAGTATCCATAAGTCGTGAACTCTGTGGTGCCGTTGATTGTACGGTAATTATTATTTTATGTGCTCTAAATAAACTCCCCCGCCAATATGATCTGTCATAAGACGGATAACACGCCCATCTCGTTGGCTGTGGGATGTTGCCTAATTTCAGTGATGAGGGTGTGTGATAAATATGTGCATCTTAGAATCTGTGTCACTATGGTGGTTGCAATCATCACACACATACACTGTATCTCGTATCTTTTCCCCCCGGATGTCTTATTATGGACATGGCCCCAGGTTGTATGTGATCTTTCTTCCCATCTATTTTTGTTTGAACAGGCAATGCAAACATATGACAAAAAGTTTCAAATGGCGCATGTCCGTGTATTATTGTTGTCTACTTCCGGAAAGAGTCTGTGCAGACTCAAGCAATCTCATCCCTGCTTTTCTCCTCTTTCCCCTTTGTCTTATCTCTTTTAACACAGCTGGTAGCACACTATTTACATTGTTCTTCACCTTGTTCTTTTCACTTGATGGTCTATTTTGGAGATAGTTTTGTAATACTGCATAGAGATTCCCCCCAATCTTTGCAATGGCTGCATATGAACTATGAAAGCTTTGCTCTGTTATTTTTCTAGTACTGAGTGTTGAGGCTGAAGTCTGACATCAGCACGATTTCTCCCACCATTCTTTTTCCCTCTAAAATTTTTTTAGGATCTTCTGTTTTTCCATGACTTATAAAATTCTGTGATGATGTGCCTTGATGCATCTCTAATTTTGCCTCTGATGCTGATCTCCTTGTATAGTCTTTCAATCTAGGGGTTCCTATCTCTCATTCTTGTATGTATGTATATAAAAATGTGTGTGTGTGTGTGTGTGTGCGCATGTCTGTATTTTTCTCTAGTTGTTGTTTTCTGTTGTTGGTTCTGAAATGCCTGTTCCTATTATTTAGCTGTTAGACTTTCTGGATGAATTCTTTCTCTCATATCTTTCTTTGGCTGTTATTTTTATTTCCTTATCTCTATTTGTTTTCTTTCTGGGAAGAAAACTGAGATGAACTTTATCTTCAAGATAATCCATGGAAATCTTTATTTTGGCTGTTCGTTCTCTACTTTTTAAAAGCTCTTCTCTGCTCACTGATGAGTAAATTCTTTCATGTTTTATGGGTGTATTATCTTCTCATATTTCTCCAGGGACGTTATCTGACATTTTAAAAAATCCTGCATTCTCTGTTTTCCTTTCACTCCTTTCTCTCTCTGTCTTCCTCCCCTTCTCCCCCTCCCCTTTTTAATTAGCCCAAACTTTGGGCCTTATTCAGAAATAAGGCAAAAAAAGTAAGGCAGATGAGAGACCAAAGTACCATTTTTGCTAATCGATTGGAAGCTCAGGTAGAAGATGTGGCTTAGTCTCAATGCCAAGCGGGCCTGCAAACTGAACCTCAGAGTTGGTAGACTTATGACAGCGATCACAGGCCTTGTTGGTCTGGGACAGGCCTCCTCACGCGGTGGCAAGACTTAGCTCATGGAGGTGAGGGGCAAAAGGAAACATGCTCGCCTCAGACAGACGTATTCCCGAGAGGAAAGGTAGAGCTGAGCTAAGTCTCACCAGTTCTTTCTCCCGGATTTACCTGCCCTGTTCTGTGGGAGGAGCAGGTGGGAGAGTGGGAGAGGCCAAGGGTGTGCCCTGCCTCCATTTGGAAGTAGACAGGAAGCTGGTTAATTTCCCCGCAAACATCTCCTTGTCAGTCATGTACAGCATAAATCTGGCCTTTCTGAAGCATGTGTCATCTTGGAGAAGGGACCAGTTTCATGTTTGAAAATTTTAAAAATTGATACATAATATATTAAATATTAATGGGAGTACATATTCTATTTTGCTACAAGCCTAGAAGGTGTGATGGTCAGGTCAAGGTATTTGACATATCCAGCACCTTGCAAAATTGTTTTGCAAGATGATGACTGCTTCATGGGACATGAAACTGTGTTATCTATTTATTTCCTGAAATACAGCCAAGCAATGCAATTGAAGGCAGGAGAAATTGTGAAATTCCACAGAATAGATGAAAGAAATTTCAAAGCCACGAGAGACTATTGTGATGAATTGATTGATTGTGATAAGATCAAGAAAGCACCAAATCAAAATTTGCAGAATAGATGTCAGTGTGTTGAAAGAACATCCCAGAGGAGAATCATCAACAGCCTGAAGAATGATTATATGTAGAAAAACGTGGATTTTGACTTTGACAAGTCTGATTAAAGAAGCAATTTAGAACATTCAGACTCTGAATATTTTCTTTCTTTTTTATTTTCTTTTTCATGAAGACACAGGAGTGATATATGACAACCACTAAATATGAGTTTAGAGCAGCTCTTTCAATGATAAGTAGAAAATAAAAGCTCAGAGTGACTTAAAAAAACCATGTTAAATTTAATTGGCAGCTTTTATTTACTTTTTAGAGGTACAGAAAATAATAGTATGTCCTTCAGGTGACAGAAGTTTAGATTTGATGAAAAACAGTGATACACATAGAACACTTTGCACAGTGCCATAGTTACCTTCGTCTGTTTTTGCCCTGTTTTGCTTCAATAAGATGTACACACACTAAGAGAAATATATGCCTGTGGTAGCCAGTCTTCAGAGCATTGCCCATGTTCTCTGCCTCCTCGTTCTCATGCCCTTGAATAAGCCCCTTCCACTTTTAATAGGGGCGATTGGTGTAGCCAACAGCATATTGCAGAGACTTCAGAGTATGACTTCTGGGGCGTGGTCATCAAAACATTGCTGCATCCCCCTTCCTCTCCAGATCACTCCTTTTGGGCAAGATCAGCCATTATGTCATGAGGACACTCAAGCAGTCCTAAGCAGGCAATACACATGGTGAGAAACTAATGGCTCCTGACGGCCAGTAGGGACCTTCCAACAGCCATAGGAGTGAGCCATCTTAGAAGTGGACTTTCCAGGCCTGGTCAGAAAACTGCTTCCTCTGGCATCTTGGCCGTGGCTTTACGAGAGACCCTGCGTCTGAACCATTCAGCTGAGTCACTGCTGAATTTCTGACCCATAGGAACTGTGAGACAACGAATGTTTGCTGTTTTGAGTGGAATATGCAGTAATAGATAATGGATAGAATATCGTTATACAACAGGAGTTTTTTTTTTTTTTTTTTTTTAAGTGAAGAGATCCAGTTAAAAACAAAACAAAAAAGGTTAAGAAAAATAAGATAAACCCAGAGGTCTGGTAAATACTCAGAGGCATGCTGTAGAGATTGTGTACATATTCTGTTACATTGTTTTTGTGTTTTTTATTTTTTGCAACCTTGGCCATTATAGAGTATTTTTACAGATTCAAACTTATAAATGACCATCTCTCAGTAGTATAATCTTGGAGTTTATGTGATGCCAACCATGTCCATCATATTAAAATCTCATGAAAATGAACACAGAAATTTTACAAAAAGAATACCACAATAGAAGATTTGGCTGAAGATATTATAGGTAATTTGCAAAGGGGAAATTACTAATATTCAAGAAATATAAGGATACAAATGTTCAAAATTATTAGTACCTGGAACAAATAAATTCTAACATTTTTCGCCCATCGGATTAGCTAAAAAGAAGGAAACGTGATGTGTCCTACGTTGGTCAAAGTGTGAGGAGAGAGACTGGGTGGGGACATAAACAAATGTTCAATTTTTCTTCTACAAAGATGTAATCAAAGTTACACATGCACATCGCTTTTAAAGAGTTCAGTAAAAGATAGTAATCCCCTGCCACACCCCTCCTCACTCCACATCTTGTTGCCTGGAGCCAGCCGCTGTCAACTCTTTTTTTTTTTTTTTGAGTTGGAGTCTCACTCCGTCACCCAGCTTTCTAAAAGCCAGGACCTAACACATTTCACAT
This sequence comes from Tarsius wallacei, assembly GCA_963574415.1. Lineage (NCBI taxonomy): Eukaryota > Metazoa > Chordata > Mammalia > Primates > Tarsiidae > Tarsius > Tarsius wallacei. Next base: position 7,668 of record CAUYQG010096207.1, read on the forward strand.
CTGTATTTTTATTTGCCAAACTTTTCAGTCTCCTCCAGGGCTGCCATGGACAGTGGAGTCAGGAGGCACCCACCACGCATGAGTCAGAGAGAAGGGAGCGTGGGGACCAGGAGAGCAAAGGGTCTTTTGGCAAGTGGACGTCGCCGTGGGCAGCGACTTGAGCTCAGTCCTGCTGGGGCCCTTTGAGAGGTGGTGGACTCACCTCCGTCCTCCCGCTGGAGAGAGGAGGGCAGGGTGCTGACCCAGGGCTGCATCTTGCCCGGAGGGTGGCCCCCACATGCCTGCCTGGCCCTGGGCAGTCCCCGCACACTGTCCCTTCCCCTGCCCCCATCTGACCGGGTTCTCATGCCTGCGGCACAGGGAACCCGCTCATGACACAGCAGCAGAGGCGGCAAAGAAAGGGTTTCTTGATGGCAGTGCGGCCAAGCCAGACATGGGAGATGGTTTTCAAATCCACCTTCCTGAGAACCTTTAGGCTTGGGTTCCCAAAGATAATTGAGCCGGCAGGGGACTGGGGACCGGGTCTGCTGGTTGGTTGGAAATGAAGTCATGGGGATGTAGAAACTCTTCCTGCGAAGGGCCGTGGGGGTCTGACCCGCTGGCCAGCTCCTTGGCGTGGGCTGCGGGTCTGGGTGGGGGCAGTGGGTCCACCTATGCAAAGTCTGAAAAATACCCCAAACACCAATCTTAGGTTTTACAACAGCAACCGGGGAAGTTACAAGTCCTGTGTCCCCCAGTGACCTGACTCCAGGGTAGTAAACCGTTACAGAGAAGCCCATTAGGGGCATTGGCTGGTTACCGGTAGGGTTACCATTTACCTGGGCCTGGAGCTTTACAGAAAGGTGTGGGGGAGGTGGAGCAAACTCCTGGGTGTCATCACAGAGGTCTGCAGGACCCAAGGTTCATCTTTAAGGGAAGTTAAGTTCATCAGTCTCTGGGCAGCTGTCCCCGAGAGTCAGGACATGAAAATAATTGTTAGTGAGTGCTCTCAACTGAAGCCACTCTGTACGAGCAATCATGCAGGGAAGAGGCAAACTTAAAGACAGAACTTGTAAGAAACCACAGATTTGTTTATTTTAACTCAGGCCTGCAATTTGCAGGAGTCAGCTCTTTTCTGCAACTTTTATTCTGTGGTGCTGCATTAATTTTTACAGGTAATTTCACTTCCATTTTCCATTGTTGGTGCATTAACATCGTGTATTGACACTCTTATGACTATATAACTATGACTCCCCACCAAGCTGCAACTGAATTTCTTTTTCTTCTTCTTCTTGTTTTTTTTTTTTTTTTTGAGTTGGCGTCTCACTCTGTCGCCCAGGCTGAAGGGCAGTGGCACACTCATGGCCACCCCAGCGTTGACCTGCTGGGCTCCGGGGATCCTTCCACCTCGGTCTTCCAAGTAGCCAGAACTACAGGTGCGTGCTACCACGCCCGGCTAATTTTTGATCTATTGTAGAGACGAGGTCTCGCCTTGTTACCCAGGCTGGTCTCGAACCCGTGGACTCAGGCAATCCACTCGCCTCAGTCTCCCAAAGTGCTGGGATGACAGGCTGAGCCACCAAGCCTGGCCGCACCTGCATTTCTTACACAACTCTTTGGATACTTGGGATTCATTCCTCCATCGTTTCTATCGCACCAGTTAGTAATTCATCCCTCAGCTTCCCAAGTGAGTGGTTAGTGCTCTGGGAATGCATTCTGACAGCTCAGGCATTCCCTCGACTTAATCATCTCTTCTTGGCTCCGTCTCTCTTTGAGTCCTTGTTCTCTTATGCTGCCCTGGACTGGTTGCTTTCTAACCCGGCATATCCTAAGATAGCTCTTTACCACTATTCCTGAAAACCCTCTTTCCCTTCTTCTGGGTTGAGAAATCCCTGTTTCTCAAATCTCTGCCTTGGAATTCTTCCTTATTTTGATGGAGAGCATTCTCCAGGAACTTCCCAAGAAGAACTCATGAGAAGTAAATTTTTGTGTCCTTACATGTTTGAGAATGCCTTTTTGTTTTTAAAGGACATTTTGACTGTATATCAAATTTTACATTGGACAGTATTTTCCACAGAATTTTGAAGGTCCTGTTCATTATCCAGTACCAATATTCTGAAGCCTATTTCATTCCATTTGATCTGCTCTTTTCTCTTTATTCTGAACTTTTTTGAGAAAAAAATCATGATTATGTGCCTTGTGGATTCTTTTTCCCTTTTCTTTTTTTTTTTATTGTGCCAGACATTTTATGAAAACTTTCAGTCTGGAAAATCATACCTTTCACTCCTGATATTATTTCCTTGCTAATTTCTTCCCTTCTGGTTTCCATTTACTCTGTTTTTTCCCCCTCAACATTTTTTTTCCCTTTTGATTTAGAATATCGTAGATCCTTCTAGTTTTTCTATCTCTTTTCTTCTATTTTCCAGATTTTATCTTTGGATTTGACTTGTTGGAGGTTTTTTCCAATGCCATCTCCTTTCAAACATTCTGTCAAATTAGAATTTCTATTATGTTTTTAATTTCTGGGAGATATTCCTTGTTCTCTTATTATTCCTTTTTATAGACCACCATTCACACTAGTATAACTATTTTTCGAGAATATTTATTACAGCTTCAAAGTTATTCTGTCTTCTGTATTGTTTTTATTTCCTCGGAGTTTGTTTTTCTTTTGATTTGTTTTATTACACCCCATCCCCCCCAGCTCCTTTTTTTTTTTAACCTTTCAAAGCTTAGACAAAGGCTGAGACCCCAACTATTTGGCATACCAATGCAAAACAAAGCAAAACCGTGTCAAAGCTTGTGTCAAAGTATCTAGCTATCTTTGGCTGTTGATTTATACTTATAGTGAGGCAACAAAATGCAACCTCTGCTTTAGTGGGCAAGGTAGGGTCTTTTTAATTTTGGAATTCACTGTAAAGTCATCAGGTAGAAACGTGGCATTTTACTGGGAGACTTTCAGATATCAGTGTCTGCAGGATTTTTCTCTTGGTCTAATCAGTTTCCCTAGAGAGGAATCTTCTACTATCCTGCCTTGTGGGGACAGACGATGGTCTAAGTCTGGCTGTTAGTGTTCTTGAAGCCAAGTGGGGTAGGGCCGGGAGACCACCAAGACTGAATTTAGACTTCAAGTAGATAGGTAGGTTGATAGATAGATAGATAGATAGGTAGGTAGATAGATAGACAGACGTAAAAATTGCCTTGTCTTCCCCCCCAACAAGAACAGATGTGGCAAAGACCTTTACATGGCTTTGCATGGATAGACAAAGCTGAGCCCAGACCTCTTCCAGATTGTGGACCCTGGTAATGTTTAATGGGCTTTCTGTATCATAAAAAGGCTGGCTCATGTTCGGCATTTCTCTTTAGGCTTCCACTTTATCCCTCTGCTCCCAGTGTAGAGTTTCCTCCGGCCCCAGCTAGGCCTTGTACCCTTAACCACAGCCTGTTTCAGCCTCTTTGGAAAGGAAGATTCCAGTTCTCAGTTGAGTGTGGTGGGCTCTTAACTGCATGGGGTGATGGGAGGGGGTGGGGAGGGGCCATGGGGATCTAATTACTTCACGTGCAGCCTTTCTTCTTCCACCCTCCACAGCGTCTTCAGAGTTGCCAGTTGCCTACAGTTTCTGAGTCTTTCTAGGATTCTGAGGACAAAACCAACTTGCTTTGCATTGCATCTTCTGCAGGCTTTGGTTTTTGTATCTTCTTACCTGCTAAGTTAATTTGCCTCTGATTCATGTGCTGTCTGGCTCCCAAATATCACTGGCCTCTCTTGTTTACTGCTTTCTGTCTTTTTCTGTTTTAACTTGTGTGTCTTCCTTTTTATTCCTCTGCCGTCAGTTGAGTGTGGTTTTTGAGTAGAGTGCAGATAAACACATGTCAATCTTCTTTGTTTAAACAGAAGGCCTGCCTATTATTATTACAGTTATCTCAGGTAATCCTTACAAAAAACCTTTGGGAGTATTATCACCGTTTTACAGAATAGGAAAGAGAGGCTTGAGCAGGCGAAAAGTCACACAGCCCAGTAGCGTTGCAGCCAGATGCTCTTGCTGTGAGACCTTTGTCTGTTGTATTGGATGCAAATATTTTCCTCATTCTTTAATTTTCCCTCTTATATCCGTTGTCTTATTATACTTACTTTTTATTGGTGCTTTTATTTAAAATGGCTTTGTTTTTGTAAAAATTGCATCGACTCGTCAAAATTTAAGCCCTACAGAGCAGCACAAAAGAAGAAAGAAAGGTCATACCGGCCAGTGAGAACCTTCTATTAACATCCTGCTGAGTACCTTCCAGAAGCCTCTCTATGCACACATGTGCACACGCGCGTGTGAGCGCACGCGCGCACACACACACACACACACATACACACAGATGTACTCAGTTTTATGTAAATAAGGTTGCTCTCTAGGTACTCTTCTCTAACCCACTTTTTTACACAATAATATCTTGTGGCTCTCTTCCTATTCCAGTAGTGTAGGCCATCACTGGGAACGAATGCAGAGTGTGCCTTTGTCTGTATTTGCCATATTTTGCTTATCGGATCCCTTATTCATGGACTTTTAACTGATTTCTAATTTTTCGCAAAGCATGCGATACTCAACACCCTTGTGTCATTTCTGGACTTGCGACTGCTTGTTGGAATGTTGCTTGTTTACGGTTTGATACATGTTACCAACCGGTCTGTGAGTCTAGAAGCCTTGCCCACCAGTGTTTCGTTTTTAGATAGTAAAATCCATTTCTCTTTACCTTTTGATCTCTTTGATTCTTCAAAGCTTAGGGATTTTTTTTTTTCAAATGCCTGGCATACCTTTATGTCATTTTTCTATAATTTGATTACAAAGATAAAACTTGAATTCAACTGGAGCACCCAGGCTTTTGATTCTCACTTTTGTTAGAAGTCAAGTGACAAATTTTTTCTTTAGAGCGGAAGAAATCTTTTCTTCGGAAGAGGAAGTTTTTCTTCATCTTAGGTGGATGAGGTAGAGCTAATCTTTATAAATATTTTTTGTTATTATTATTTGTATGAGTTATTCGTGACTTATGCCAAATGCAAAAGCAAAGCACATGGAAAGAGGTAAATAAAAAGTGCATTTGTGTTCTCAACCACTTCTTTGCCATCAGATTTACCCTTATCCCTTTGGTGTGTGACCTTTCATTGATTGTCTTTTCATTTACATATGGAACACGTACATATCGAAACACATGGATCTGTTATGCATTTGTTTTCATCTAAATGTGACCATGCACACATATTCTGCAGATTACTTTTTCCAATTCATAATATGACTTGGAGGACTCTCTCTCCATGCCGTTTTCTCTCTAGACTTACTTCATTCCTTCTAACCGTCGTACGGTATTTTACAATACAGAGGCACCATCGTTTATGGAACCATTCTCAAATGATGGGCGTTTACGTTGTTTCACTATTAAAAATGATGATGTCGATGGCAACTTCGTTGTTCTTTTTCATCTTTTGGGGACTCTGTCTGTAGGTCAGATAATAGAAGCTGAATTACTAGGTCAAAGGAGAAAGCATGTCTGAATTATTGTTTCAGTGTTTCTCAACCTTTTTTGTTCTGTTATCATCCTCCCCTCCAGAAAAAAATTAAACTTGATTTATTAAATTGAATAAATTACTTATACTAATTTAATTTAAATTCAAATTAACTTAGGTAATTAATTTAAATCAAATCAAATCAAATTTCTTCGTAATGTGAGAAATTAAACACGGAGGAATAAGATTTTGTGGGGTGGGTTTGCAATATTGTAATATCCAGTGACAATGCATGCTTTAGATAAACACAAGTGGAACCCCTTTTTCGTTGGGTGAGTCTATGGAACAGACGCGTCTCTGTTTTGTGTTTGACTCTCGTAACCTGTGCAGCAACCAGCACTTGGAGGCCTCAGCAAACATTCCCTGAATTGAGCTGAATGCTGATAATGCAGTGTCCTAGAACATGATCGTGCCCGTCAGGCGGCAGAGCAGAGAGACACGGCTAATTTGTTCTCCTTCCTCATATATTAATTACTATTGTCAAGAATCCTAGAATATCACTAGAGAACTCACAGAGAACAAAACACGGAAAAGAAATAATTGGGCTGCAGGCTGTCACTCACGGGACTTGTTCACGCGTTCCCTTTGTAGTGGTTTCACACGGTGAAGGAGAATGGCCCATGCTTTGAAATACTTTCTGTGACAAGTCTGGACTACAGGAAGGCCTAAGCTGTTGCGTTTCTTATGGGAGAAAAAGCTAGCTGACACTGAAAGAGATTGCCTCCCCCGGGTGGGAAAACCGCAAAGTGAAAGCCGTGACGTTTAGAAAAGATGACTCCTAGCTCTGTTGTATGACTCCAGTCATCATATTAGATGCGAAGGGAAGGGGACTCCAAACAAAACTGGGAACAAGACAAGAGTCACCAGCAAGGAGGGTCGGAAGAATGAGTGGCCCAGACATAGCTGTTGCTCAGTGCTGTCGGGAGAATCAGGATGCCTTCACCATCTGGGTTATGGAGGAGCTGTGGTCGAATCTTTCTGCCCTGCACTGGCTGTGTTATCCTGAGCAAGTTGCTCGGCGGCTCTGGTCTTCAGCTGAGCAGGACACGCGGGAGCTAGAGGTTCTGCTCAGGGCCCTTGGGTCAAGAGATGTCAGAACATTAGGAACTGCAGCTGAGTGCTGATAAAACGCGAACATAGGAATGAAGAGACCTCGTGGAGTTCTAAGCAACATTTTATGCATTTGTGAACATTCTTATTTTCATGGCTTCACTTTAATGTGGCTTAGAAAAACATACAACTAGCACATGAGTTCCTGGTTTCATAGATGTTACTTATTGCTTTGGATGTGACTTTTAAAAGACCAAATTCATTGCAAATTGACAGAGTGCATATGGATAGGTTTAGAAATAATGAAGGGGTTCTGGAATGAATGAGGTTTGAGAAGCGGTGACTTGTGTCACTGCTTCCTCGAACTGGCTCCTCGGCCCACCCCTTAGCATAGATTGGTCAAAGTCACTCATTGGATAGAACCATTCCTTGTGTCCTCCGTAGCTGAGAAGGAAGATGTGGAAGGAGCCTCCAAGACAGATTCAGCACCTTTGTGAGGAATCCAACCTACAAACATGTCCTTAAAAACGCTCATAGCTAACGCTTACTGAGGGTTTGTTGCACCAGGCACTATTCTAAATATTTTATGTGTTTCCTTCCATCTGTTCCTCACAGCATCCCTGGGAACCAAATTCCATATTATCATCACTGTCTCCATTTTACTTATTGGAAAATTGAGGCCCAGAGAGCCCATTTCTTAAAGCCCCAGAGTTAATACATAAAGAGCCAGGCTTTGAGCTCAGCAGATGACTTCCAGGGCCTGTACCCTTCTTCATGCCAGTCCTGTGATTGCGAGAGCTCCCAACATGGGGAATCCTAACTTCTGGAGCAGCATCTTTTCCAGAAGTTTGAGGCTGGCTCCCTAGACAAAGCTTCTCACACTTTTTTTTTTTTTTTGAGTTGGCGTCTCACTCTGTCGCCCAGACTGGAGTGCAGTGGCCGCTCCCGGCCACCGCAGCCTCGACCCGCTGGGCTCCGGCGATCCTTCCGCCTCAGCCTTCCGAGTAGCTGGAACTACAGGCGCGCGCTGCCACGCCTGGCTGATTTTTTGATTTACTGTAGAGATGAGGTCTCACCAAGTTGCCCAAGCGGGTCTCGAACCCGCGGGCTCAGGCAATCCACTCACCTCAGCCTCCCAAAGGCGTGGGATTACAGGCTGAGCCACCGAGCCCAGCAGCTTCTCACACTTTCATGAACTTTCTGAAGCACCCGGGATCTTGTGTGAAAGCACAGATTAAGTGGATCTCGGCTAGGGCTTGAGAGCCAGGATTTCGAACAAGCTCCCAGGTGATTCTGTCCTTGCCGATCCTCGGACTGTGCTTGGACTAGAAAGGCCAAGAACCTCTCACGGTTGCAGGATGTCCCTCTCTTGCCTGCCCTCTCTTCCCCGGCCTTGTCTCCAAGGCGTCGACTGCGTTCAGGGTGTGCACAGAGTTGGATTCAAACTCATGTCGGCGAAACGAGCTGTTTGGCAATCAGATTCAGCCCAGATGGGTTCACGGATTTCTCCGCTTCCTAGTTTGCTAACAAGGGAGCAGATCTAGCGCCTCTCAAAGCAAAAAGCAGACAATGGCATCAACTTCACAGAGCATGAAGGCACAGTTCCTCCTTTTCAGGGAAATAAGATTGTGAATGCCTTTGGAGGGGTTTGGTATTAGTCTTGGGCCTTGAGCTGCAAACCTGTTTTTAACTTTATGTAACGTCTTGGCCCCATTTCCAAGAAGCAGTGTTTCAAAACGGCTTGACATCCCTGCTCTGGGATGTCTATAAAGAGACAAATTGTCCTTTCATGGGAGCTGACTTGGCAGTGAAGCATGGTCTGTCCCTTTTGCTGTCCAGAAATCTTTCAGACCTGGGGCTTGTAAGCTGTCGTTTTTTCCCCTGTCCTCTCCCAAGAGTCCCATTGGACAGAAGTCCGCCATGAATGCTCTCTCAATTTGCGTTCAATTACATAAATTGTCATAGATGTGAATCTTTGTTCAGAGGCTTGAGTGTACAAAAAAATCAACTTATAGCCTATTTTTGAAATTTAGTCTAATTTATATTTCAAGCCTCTGCTTCACCAGGGTGGAAACATTTAGTTTGAGGTTTCTTCCTGCTCTAGGATCGTATTTAACTTTTGGAGAACTGGCTGTCTCATGGGTATAGCTACGCCTTGATGTAATCTTGTTATATGGGCATTGGATAAGAATCTGCCACCCAATTTGGCCCCCCCTCATTGGCCCAAATGTGTCACCACAGAGACTTCCTTGTTCTTGTTTGTGCACTTCCTGCATGGCCTTCCTCTATTCGAGACGTTTTCCAAGAAGTATTTTTTCTAAGGTGAAAGTCCTTTCCAGATCCCTAACATCATTGCCTTTTAAAACATTCTGGAGCCAGGAGAAACATTATTTTTTTCTCGGCTTCCTTTTTTCTGCACCGCGCCACCCCAGACCAATAAGCAGAAAATAGTTTGCGTTAAAAACGAAGGAAGGGCCAAAAGAGAGACAACGTAGATACTATTTGAAATATATCACCGCACTACAAAGTCTAACGCCCCCAGGGAATTGCCATGTCATGTATGTAGATCTATGTGTGTTTCAACTCTCTTTCCGATCTGCACTTGTTTTCATGGTACTGTTGTTCTCCTAAATGCTATCCCTTATATTTGTCTTTTCTCTTATGGTTCACTCAGCCTCTGGCAAAGAAGTATGAAGTTGTTACAGGCTCGGTGGCTCAGCCTGTAATCTCGCGCTTTGGGACGCTGAGGTGAGCGGATTGTCCGAGCCCGCGGGTTCGAGACCCGCGTGGGCAACTTGGCGAGACCTCATCTCTACAATAAATCAAAAATTAGCTGGGCGTGGTAGCGCGCGCCTGTAGTTCCAGAGACTTGGAAGGCTGAGTGGAAGGATCGCGGAGCCCAGCAGGTCGAGGCTGCGGTGGCCGGGAGTGGCCACTGCACTCCAGTCTGGGCGACAGTGAGACTCCGACTCCAAAAAAAAAAAGAAGTATGAAGTCGGGAGAGGTGGGGGAACTGGAGCTAAAGGAGAAGGAAGAAGGATAGCAGAGTACACCTGAGAGCTTTCCTGCATTGTGGGTTTGAAAATGCGACTTAGACTGACTGCCCATCGTATGTGAGTTTGTTGGGGGATGAGTAAGCTAATGGCAATTAATCCAATAATAGAGGTGATACTGCTGGCAACCTCATTTTGGTGTGTATTTTAGGGGACTACACACATCAGCTTTAAAGTAAGAAAGCCACATTTGATTCCCGGCTCTGACATTTCCTACGTAGTTGACTTGGGCAGTGTATGGTAGGACTGCTGTAATGTTTGAATGAGATAATGTAATGCATACTAAGAGCATAGTGAATGCCTACACCTTCCTTTCAAGCACAGAACAAATGTTACCTTGTAGTAATAATCATACAAACAGGGTTGATTTTCTGATAGTTTCCATATTTTAGTTATCTTCAAGGAGGTACTTTGGTTCTTATTTATGAAGATGGAAAAGACCCAAGAGAGGCAAATACCTTTATTGAACTGATCTTAACAATGAGAAGGCACAGCGTCTGATGAAAATTCGCCATTATTCCCTTCGCGACAGAAATTATACCTTATTTTGAGCATGTTTCTTTGGTAAGCACGCGACCCTGGTCTCAATATGCAAGACTTGACGCATGGCCACTTGTAAAATGGGCCCAAACACTTCTGTGGGAAGATGGCTGCCCTTGTCAACATCACAACTGGACTCATCTTAGAAAGTAAGACATGTGTTTGGAAGTTGGATAGGGAAGGATATCTTCACCCTAAACACACAGCTCATTTGCATCAACTGAGTCTGAATATTCACAAGTTGCAAAGCTCCAGACAGGTTTTCAGCAGCCCACGAGCAGGGACTGACAGTATTTACCGCATTCTAAGCTGAAGCTTTTCACCCAGAGTTCATAAATATGGAGGACACTTGCTCTGCTGTCACTGGTGTGATTTCTAGGCCGTGTCTCAGATTCTTGGGGCTCTTTGAATCTGGGAACCTAAGCTTCAGCTCCCATACAGGCTGCCCAGGTCACTCTTGGCGATGTCCACATGGGACTTGACTTTCCACCCCGTGCTCCTGGCATGTTCCCCTGTCCTTCTTCTGCCTTTGCCTTTTTCCATCTGGTCTGCTCTTCAACAAAACAAAATACACACCACAGAAATGAACCAACGTCATCTGGTGTGGCAGAAGTTATGCCTTGATGGAGGACTCTAAACATTGACTTCTTTCCAGATTTACCCCTTGATCTTGAAGTTTCTGTAGTTTGCTCCCTGGGACGATGGAAAGAGTTGGGAATCTGAGTCCTTCTTCGACCCATGTCACTAGAGGATGAACATATCTGCTCTTATATCTTACACAAGGATAGCGCAAGCAGAGAATTTTGTTTCCGGGCAGATATAATAATAAATTTATATTAATATTGATCGTATAAGCAGCAATAGTAATAATACATTTTAGGGTTTAAAATATATTTCGAATGAAAATATAGGACAATAAAAACATAGGATTTCATAAAACATAGGAATGGGGAGAATGGAGTTAAAGTGTTCTCAGGTCTTTGTATTTTAAGAAAGGAGGTAAAGGCATCCATTAGTATCATGCTTTGATAAGGCAAGGGTGCGTGCTGTAATTTCCACATAATACTAAAAGAATGGCTAATGAATGTACAGCTTTCATGCTCATAGAGAAAAGACAAAAAATTAATAATAAAAAATTAATCCAAAAAGATAAGAAAAGACAAAAAGGAACAAAGAACCGATGGAACAAATAGAGAACATATGGTTGATGGTAGTTTGATCTGCTTGATCTGCTTGATGACATGTTTACGACTGAATTGTGTCCCCTCAAATTCATATGGAAAAGCTCCAGACAGGTTTTCTGGAGCTTTTCCACCTTTGAGTGATTCATTGAGCAAAAATCTGAGACACGGTCTACTTACTTTATGCTACTTACTTCGTGGAAGATCTAACCCCGAATCCCTAAGACTGTGACTGTTATTTGGAGAGAGGGCTTTTAAAGAAGTAATTAAAGTTAAATGCGGTCATTATGGTGAGCCTGATCCAATATGATAGGTCTTCCTATGAGATGAGAATATTAGGATATAGAGACACAGAAGAGAGACCATGTGAAGACCGAGAGAAAAGACGGTTATCTACAAGCGAAGGAGAGACCGCTCAGAAGAAATCAGCCCAGCGGACGCCTTGGTCTGGACTCCTCACCTCCAGAACTGTGAGAAGATGAATGTCTATGGTTTAAGCCATCTGATCTGTGATCTTTTGCTGTGGCAGCCCTGGTAAACTACTACAACTGCCTCCACTTCTCTTGAATTAAGTCACGTGTAAATGGACAGGATGCGCCAATTAAAAGGCACAGACTGTGAAACTAGAATGAAAGAAGACTTGTCTTTATGCTACTTACAAAAGATAGATCAGCAAAACAAGAATATGAAAAGATTAGAGTAAAAAGGTGGAAAAAGATATACTCTAAAAACTCTAACAAAAAGAAATTTGGTGTCACTATATACAGATCAAAAGATGCTGATTTTATGGCAAAAAGACCAGTAGAGATAAAGAGGACATTTTATAATGCTAGAAGGTTTAATTCACCAAGAAGGTAGACAAATTTTAAATTTGTATGGCTCCAATAATATGAGATCAAAGAGGCAAAAATGGATGGCATCACAGTCATATTAGAAGATTTTGTCACACCTGACTCGGTAGCTGATAAAATGAGTGAATAAAAAAATATGCAAAATTTGAGTGATTCATTGAGCAAATTTGACCTATGTACATGCAGAGAACAACTAAAGAGTACACATTAATTTTAAGCACACAAGAAAAATGGGCTATATGTTGAGACATAAGGAAGTCTTAACCAAATCTCAAGAATTCAAAGCAGACAAAAGCTAACAAGATCACAAACTCATCCCAGAAAAAGTGCTACATACCTTATTACTGAATATCTCTACGGTCACCTTCAAAGTCTTCCCCGTGGGAAGCTATGCACCTACACCAGCGCCCAGTCCACCTGTCAAAGCAATTTTGGAACTCTTTTTCGGGACTGATCATCAGAGCTGTTGTCGTATTACCCTTGACGTCCTGAATGTCATCAAAATTTCTTCCTCTCAATACTTCCTTTATCTTCGGTTAAAGAAAAAAAGTCACTGGGGGCCAAATCAGGTGAGTAGGGAGAGTGTTCTCATATAGTTATGTGTTTACTGGCTAAAATTTCCCTCAGAGACAGTGCTGTGTGAACTGGTGCCTTGTCGTAATGTAAGAGTTTCTTTGGGACCATTTTTGCACACACCTTTCTTGTGCCAAGATTTCCAGCTAAGATTTTCCCCTTTCTTTATCAATGCAATGCTCCTCACAGGAAGTCGACAATTTTGACACAAAATTCAATGAATTTTTGCAATGTTTTTGTCAGTTCTGCTTGTTACTCCATCCTGATCTCTCTTCATCAACGATGTTCTCTGTCTCCTTAGAAAAACATGCAATTCATTTGTACACTGCTGTTTTCTTCATGGCATTATTCCTGTAAACTTGGGATAATGTGTCCTTGATTTCACTTCCACTCTTGCCAAGTTTAACAAGATATTTAATGTTTGTTTGATGCTCTAATTCAAACTCTGACATTCTTGTGACAACAGCTCTGATGGCCATTGAAATGGTCAGGATGCTCCAATTAAAAGACTTTATAAGACACTTTATAAGAAACCTCTTCGAAGTGAGTACTTCGAAGGTGACCATTGTAAGATTCAGCTATGAGGTATGTAGCACTTTTTAAAGGATGAGTTCATAAACTTAATTATCAGACTTCATACATTGTGTGACTTCTAAACAAAATTTAAGTTAAAAATCAATAACAACAAATTGTGATAGAATAGCTAGACATTCACGTGTAAAACGTGAACCTCTACCCATATATTGCATCATACACAAAAATGAAAAAATTATATCTTAGAACTAAATGTAATAGCTAAAATTATTTTTGAAAATTAAGAGGAAAATTCAGGAAAACATTTCACAGTTTTGGGAGAAGCAGAGATTTTTTTTTTTGTTTAACAGCTCTAGTCATAATTGCTCTTCAAAAGACACTGTTACGACATTGAAGTGGCAAGCTCCAGACTTAGAAAAAATATCGGCAATACTTATATATAAAAGAAATTTGTTGTGTCCAGAATATGTAAAGAACTTTTGCAGCTCAGTTTTAAGAGGACAATAACCCAATAAAAAATGGGGAAAATATATGAATGAAAACTTCACAAAAGAAAATTTCTTAATAGCCAAGAAGCACATGGAATGATGCTGAGTATTATTAGCCATAAGAGAAATGCAAATTAAAACTAGTAGGATGGCCAAAATTTAAAAGCTTAGCAGTAGCCAGTTGGTGAGGATGAGAGAAATTAGAGCCGTTTAAAAAATTATTACTTTTGAGAATGCAAAATTTGTAGAACCACTTCAGGAAAAAAGTTGGGAGTTTCTTCTAAAGTGTATATATTTATTGTACGATCCCGAAATTTCATCGTTAGATTTGTGCATGCATAATGCGTGTCTGCAAAAAGTATTATACAGAAATGTTTATTGAAGTTTGATTTACAATAACAAAAAATTGGAAACAATCCAGATGCTTATCAAGCACTGAATGGATAAGTAAGTTGTGACCTATCTATTCAACGGCCGACCAGGAATAAGAAGAAACAAACAGCTCAGACGTGTTTTGGAGGCTGTGTCTCAAAAGCATTATGATGATGAAAGATGGGAGAGTAAATAGCATATGATTTTACCCGTACAAAATGGTATAGCAAACAAAACTAGTCTGTAGTGACAGAAAGCAGTTTATTAGTTGTCCGGGGCAGAGGTGGAGAACTTTTCTGGAGTGAAAAATGTTTTATATTTGAATTGTGGTCATGGTTATACAAGTGTTTGTTTTCTACACTTCACTAAACTGCATTAATGTGTATGAATGCATTTGCTTCACTGTTTATAAATTATGCCTGAAGAAAATTGATTTAGAAAGAAATGTTGTTTTCTTTAATAACAAAAATATTAAGCAATACACTTCTAAGCCAATGATAAGGCAAAGCACCAGTCATAATGGAAACTAGAAAACATTTTGAATTGGATGATATTAGAGATATCAGATATCAGAGCTTTCAGTTAAATCAGTGCCTATGGGGAAATGCCTTAATATACTGAAATAGAAAAACATGTTGAAAATTAATTAATCAAGAATCCACTCCAAGAAGTTAGAAAAAAAAAGCCCCAGCAAAATAAACTTAAAAGAGGTAGAAGAGAAGAAATAAATATTACAACAGATGATAATAAAATAGAAGGCAAAGCCAAGATTTAGTCTTTTGAAAAAACTAAAATAATTGATCAACTTCTTATAAGATTAATTTAAAAGAAAAGAGAGATGGCACACATGACCAATATCTGAAATAAAAATAGAGATGCTACCACAGATCTTACAGACTTAAAAAGATGTTAAAATGATTTCCAAAACAAGGAGGCAAGGAGAGTGGGCATAAATTATTTATGCCTGAGATGAAAAGGGAGACATCACCACTAATCCTACAGACGTCAAAAAGATAAGAGGATTTTATAAACTCTGCTATAAACTAAATCATGTCCCCCCCACTATCAAATGCATATGTTGAGGTCCTAACTCCCAATGTGACTATGTTTGAGATAGAGTTTTTAAAGAAGATTAAGCTTAAATGAGGTTATAAGAATGGGTCCTAATCCAGTATGACCGCTGTCCTTGCAAGAGAAGGAAGAGAACCCAAGGATGCCTGTGTAGAGAATGGCCATGTGAGGACATAACGAGAAGGCAGCCACCTGCAATTCAGACAGAGAGGACTCAGGAGAAATCCAACCTGCTAGACCTTGGTCTTGGACTTCCAGCCTCCAGAACTAAGAGAAAATAGACTTCTGTTGTTTCAGTCACCCAGTCTGTAGTATTTCGTTATGACAGCCCTGGCAAATGAGTACAAACTCTAATACATTTTGTTTAGATAAAAAATAAATCCCTTGATAAAGCACTTTACTAAAATTGACACAAGAAAAAAATAGAAAACCTGAATGTTCTTATTGGAGACACTGATCCATAATTAAAAATCTTTATTCTAAGGCAGCTCCAGGTAAACATGCCTTCACTGGCAAATTATACCAGACATCTTAAGAAAAAAGATGCTAGTCTTCCAGAAACGCTCCCAGAGAATTGTAAAAGATGGATCATTCTCCAGTGCATTCCACCGTAACTTTATACCCAAACCAGAATACACAAAACCTTATTGAAATACATGGAAAAGAGTCAGCCAAACGGGTGGAAATAAGAACACGATCTGAAGATGTACTTCAAAAGAAGGACATGCAGATGGCCTGTGTACTTAAACGGCTCGGCTTCATTATACTCCAGGAAAATGGCCATTGAAATCACAATGAGCCGACTGTACAGACCTTCCAAATGGCTCACATTCAAATCAAGTGTTGCAGAAGATATGGGGTATCTGGAATTCCTGCACACTGCTGGTTAGAGTCTAAATTGGCTACAGTCACTTTGGAACACGGTTTGGTGCTTTTCGTTGCTGCTGACGACTCATACACACTACGACTCAGGAATGTCACTCCTAGCTACACAGCTAACAGAAAGAAGTGCACGTGTGCACTCAGAGTTATATACAAGGATTGCAAAGCAGTCTCATTCACGATAGCCCTGAAGGAAAAACAACACAAATATCCATCAACCACAGGATGGATATATGCATTGTAATATAATACACAATTGAACTCGACTGCACTGAAAATGAATAGATCATAGCTACACAGGATGTGAATGAGTATCACAAACATGGTGTTGAGCGAAAGATGCGAATCACAAAGCTGTCATCCTTTATAATCCCACTTCTATAAAGATGAAGATAAACTGAGTACAACTGTAGATTTTAATGGTGAATCCATAGTGGGTAAAATGCAGTAAGTGTAAAAATGCAGTCAGTGGTTACCATAAGAGTCATGATGATGGATGTCTCCTTGGTGGGAAAGGATGGAGCTGTGATGAGGAAGAGGGACGCAAAGGGGTGCAGGTGTCTTGGAAAGTTCTATTTCTTGATGGCGGTGGTGGTTATGTTGGTGTATGCTTTATGGGGTCATTAAATGTTTCCCCTGTTTCCCTCTGTGCTTTATATTTCACGATTAAAGTTAAAATTAAATGAGAAAAGAAAACACCCCACATTTTTTAGAAATAAAAATGTAAGATGCATGTTAAGTCTTGCTATTATACCTGTTCACATATTCATCCATTTGCCACCACCATCCATGCATCCATCCATCCATCCAAATTCCATCCATCCTTCTACCACTCATCCATCTACCCACAGTTGAGGCAGTTCAGTTCTCCTCAGAGAACTATAGGGAGCGACAGCTTGAGTGATAATGACGACTAGACCTGGAGATGAATGATTGGACCATTTCTGAACCATCCAGTCTTCTTTTCGTCAAGTCCACATAATCCTCACTAAGAACTGGATGTGGGTTTGCTTTCTATTGATGTGAAGTCTCATATAATTCTAAGAGCTGCACACAACTCTGGGCTAGGGTACAGGGAAATTCCCTGTCCAATCTCTTGTAATTTGTATTCATTAGTGAGGATCTATCATGTGTCTAGTCTGAGAAAGCTATAATCTCTGTGAGGGACACATACAGTCACATGCCACATAATGATGTTTTTGGTCAATGGCGGACTACATATACGACAGTGATCCCGTAAGATGATAACACGGTATTTTTACTGTATCTTTCCTTTCTTTAGATATGTTTGGGCACACAAATACCATTGTGTTACAGTATTCAGTACAGTCACATGCTGTACGTGTTTGTAGCCTAGGAACAATAGGCAATATCCTACAGCCTAAGTGTATGCTAGTTTTTACTACCGAGGTTTATGTGAGCACATTCTGTGGCGTCCTCACAACAATGAAATCACCTAATGATGCATTTTTCGAATGTATCCCTGCCATTAAGAAATGTATGACAAATAAATAAATGTCCATACTCCTGAAATCCAAAATTCCACTCATAAAAAGCTACCCTCAGAAAATACCAGTGCTAGTGCTATAAAGTTACATGCACAAACATTGTTTACTTCAGAATTGTTTGTAATAGCCCAACAGTTCGAATATCTTAAATTTCCATCATAAGTGTACCAGTTAAAGAAATTATGGTAAAGCCATACAATGAAATATAGCACCATCTTTTATAAATGCGGTATTAACTGACTTAGAGAGTTCTCCAAATTTTATTATTAAACGTAAAAGGCAAGTTAAAGAATACTACATATAATAATATAATATCACTTGAATTAAAACTGTAGATATCAATGTACACATAAACATATCTGCATAAAAATAGCCCCAAAAGTTATACACACTCAATTTTTTTTTTTTGAGTTGGAGTCTCACTCTGTAGCCCAGACTGGAGTGCAGTGGCCACTCCCGGTCACCGCAGCCTCGACCTGCTGGGCTCTGGCGATCCTTCCGCCTCAGCCTTCCAGGTAGCTGGAATTACAGGCACGCGCTACCACACCCGGCTAATTTTTTGATTATTGTAGAGATGAGGTCTCACCCAGTTGCCCAGGCGGGTCTCGAACCCGTGGGCTCAGGCACACTCAGTTTTTTTTTTTTTTGAGTTGGAGTCTCACTCTGTTGCCCAGACTGGAGTGCAGTGGCCGGGACCTGCTGGGCTCCGGTGATCCTTCCGCCTCAGCCTTCCGAGTAGCTGGAACTACAGGCGCGCACTACCACGCCCGGCTAATTTTTTGATTTATTGTAGAGATGAGGTCTCGCCTGCCCAGGCGGGTCTCGAACCCGCGGGCTCAGGCAATCCACTCACCTCAGTCTCCCAAAGGCGCGGGATTACAGGCTGAGCCACCAAGCCCGGCCACACTCAGTTTTTAACAGGGATTGTTTCTAGAAGTGGAACAAGACCGATGGGAACGATGCTGAGAAGGAACTTCAAGATTGCAGGACTTTATAGTTCTAACATTTAGAATTGTTACAAGAA